>JBCAUJ010000016.1:4383346-4419115 GCA_038406275.1 Cataglyphis albicans | reverse complement strand
ATATATAAAGCATAAACGTTTTACAAGGATTATTAAAATTATATATATCTTTAAGAGAGTTGTGCTAAATTTCATGTTTAAATATATAATATATATATATATATATTATTAAATATATAATATATATAAATTTAAAAAATTTTTACAGATAAAATACCCGAGAACGCAAAATGCAATTTCGAAAATGGTTGGTGTGGCTGGACAAATGTTCCTGGGAGACCTTTAAATTGGACCCTTCATAGAGGTGCCACACCGTCTATGAGAACTGGACCCAGTTACGATCATACTTATCGCAATGAAACAGGTGCGCGCTTGATTTAGATCGAGCAAAGAAAGAAGCACGATATATGCACAATAATATATTATTATCCTCTTCTTTGTTTTATTTGGCAGGAACTTATGCGTTTGTGAACATGGCATCTAAAAGTCAACATGTTGGATATGGCAGTCGAGCTACTATCGAAAGTCCTTTATACAATCCGACACCACCTTACAGCAGCGATCCTAAAAGCCCTTATCATCAATCGTGTCAAGTATGTATTTACAATTTTGTATTATTATCATATTCAATTTTGCTTATCTATACAGAGTGATTAAGAAATACTTACACAAACCTTGGAAGTGAGTCCTCCACACATAAGTAAAAAAAATGTCAAGTACACATATATCCAGTAAGGTTGTTTATGAGTTGTAAGGTGTTTTATGTGTTCTAATCGACCCATATTAAGCTGTCCTCCCTCACCAACGTCAAATAAAGTCGTACCAATCAAATAATTAGTGCAAATAATAGTGCTAATTATATGTTAATTTGTTGTCATAGTCCGTTTGTTTTGTTGCTCGAATCGTTTAGCAGCGTTTAATGTAGGGGGAGACCAGCTTGACACATTAAGCTAGCCCCACAATGAAAAAAATATATAGAATACTCGAATAAAAGAATCAATTATATCAGAATTTGTTGCTATTTTATTGCTCTGAAATAACGTAAAACATTAAAAAAATATATTATTTAATTAATATCGCTATACACTCAGTCTCGCCGCGCAGTACCATCCACTTGAGCAAACTAAAAATATCTAAAAGAATTTGTTGCTCGCATGTTTTTGATATTAAAATAATTTGTAACCAATATACTATCGAAATATATACGAGATTGAATTTGTTGCTCGTTTAAAAATATTAAAACACTTTGTCGCCGCGGATACTATACGACGCATATACGTTATACGTTTATTAAGCTGACACAGCCACTTTAGCACAATCGAATAAAACTTATACAGAAATTTAGTATTGTTTTGTTGCTAATTTGTAGCTGAATTCCCGATTTTGTTGGTCCAGCTGATTCGGAAAAAATAATGGCTGTGCTAACTTAAGATTAAAGTTAGTACAATCATTAAAAAAAAAATTTTTAATATAAAAATAGGACACATTTTTTTAGTGCTAATTTGTTGCTAATAGTTGCACTATTCCCAACTTTTTGCTCCCTTTTTAAACTTTAAATTTCTTTTAATGGCAGTGCTAACATAACTTTTAATCTTAAAGTGGCACAGCCATTATTTTTTCCGAATCGGCTGGAGCAACAAAATCGGGAATTGAATAACAAATTAGCAACAAAAGAGCACTAAATTTCTGTATAAGTTTTATTCCATTGTGCTAAAGTGGCTATGTCAGCTTAATAGATGTATATTTCATATCATATAAATTAATTTAAAAAATTTATTGCTTTGGTATTAAAATAATCTGTCGACAATATACTATTAATAAAAAACTAATAAATATGTATATTAAAATAATCTGTAGACAATATATTATTAAAATATATAAGGGATTGAATTTGTTGCTTGTTTTGAAGTATTGAAACACGACACTTTGTTGCCGCAGTCTTTCAAAGATCCCATGATGATTGCGACTGGTTCACTCGCAGGCATCTACGATGCGTTAGTGAAACATCTTTCCATTTGCAATTTTAACATAAATTAGAAAGTCCCAGATAGCACAGTCTTATGGACGTTCATTTTATGTTCATTTTATGTCCGCACGTCCATGGACATGAAATATACGTCCATCCATATATCCAATTTGGGACATCCATCAATAGCCAATATTTGAACGTCCATAGGATGTCCGGTCTTGGACGGCAAAATTTTAAGCAATTTTTTGTTTGTTTTGGCAGTGGCTATAACTGATATAACTTTTAAAAGACATTTTTTCTTAGATCAGCCAAAGATGTTATTTGGAACATGTCTTATAATCGCACAAATGAAGTCCTTTTGGAACTTGTATTCGGATTATAATTTATTCGCTTATCATTATGCGGCGTTCTACTCACTATCTATATCCGCATTCAAGTTTTTGTCATGAGCATATATAAAGTCTGCAAAATGCGGATAATAACACTCAATTGTAATTATTTCTATTAAGTTTAATTTCTAATAGATTTCCATACAGAGGAATACAAGATATTAATCTGATCTTTTTAAAAATTCGGAAGACAGCAGATAAATGTCTGGTTTTCATCTTATTCGGACTTCTGTCCGAAAGAGTGAAAATTGTTTATTATCTTTTTAAGAATAAACGAGAAATTAACTTTTATGTAAATAAAATGTTTAATTTTTTATATTAAATTATTTACAATTAATTATATTTATAAAATATATAATATTTATTAAATATTAAATATTATATTTAATTAAATATAATGCATAAGTCCAAACTGTAATTACAATTAAATTTTAATTATTTATTTTAAAGTATTCATATTTTCTAACAAATATATATATATATATATATATATATATATATAAATTAAAATTCTACATTTAAAATTTATTTTTGTTTATAAATTTTTTCTTTACGAATTTCTAATATTTATTTCAGCAGTAATTTTGAATAATAGCGTATTAGAAATGATGTCCATTTTAGGTCTTTCTTCAGATACTATACGGACATCCGAAGTTGTTAATAACAGACGTCCTGTGGACGTCCAGTGGATCCATTGGACTTCATTCAGACATCTTATGGACGTCCCAATGTCCGAACTCGAACGTCTAGTGGACGTCCATAGGAATTCCGTGTGCTATTTGAGTTTTAAGTGTCTCTGTAGATAATAATCTAGTAGATTTACAATTAGATCAGACCATGCTACTGAATTAAATGTAATTTTTCGATTATAACTCACAAACTAGGCATTACCGGATATATGACATTTTTTTTGTTGCTTATGTATGGAGAACTCATTTCTAAAATTTGTACAAATACTTCAGAATTATTATGCATATATATATGCGCGCGCGCGCGTTTATGTGTAATTTATCTTAAATTTAAAGAAGTATTTGAGTTGGTTTTATGTGTTTGATATAACACATCACTCAATAAGTCTCCGGTCTAACTAAGAAAAACAAATTTTTTTTAGAAATCACGTGGGTCTGTCAACAATGTTGCCATATATGTGTCAGACCGGGGACTTATTGAGTGATATGTTATATTATAGTAAAAGATTCATTGACAATAAACAGTATTTCTCAAAGATTAATAAAATTATGAGATACTATGTCGAGATATTATAGTTAAAAATAAAGAGTTTAAGTATATAAATTTAATTCACACGAGACGTTTCACCAAATAAAAAGATGATCTCTTTATTACTTTATTTATTGTGATACACCAATTACTTATTATTTAATTGAAAAAAATACTACACATGTCGCAATGCCAATTTAATGTTATTATTCGGTGGTGTCTAATTCTTTATTACCAGAATGATCATATAAATATGATGTATAAATATGATATTAGACATGATATGTTCCTTTTTAGAAAATGCATTAGAAATAGCCACTTTGAAACATTTGCAATATCTATCATTGTATGTTTTTCCAGATACGCTTTTTCTACCACAAGTATGGTATACATAGCGGATCTCTTGGACTTTATCTGGTCCAAGTAAAACCATACGGAAATCAAACCATCAGATTGTGGTGGTCTTTCAAAACTAACAGCGACGTTTGGAACAATGAGGCAGTTGCTCTACCTGATATAAGATATAGGTAATTGTTAAAAATGTAGCGACAGATACATGCACATAATGCAAAATTTGATTAATCTTTTTCAACATCTACTATTTACAGGTTTTTTTTACAATTTGAGGCGTCCAGAGGGATTACTGCGAATGGTGATATAGCAATTGACGATATTTCCTTAAGTCCAGAATGTTTCGCCATTGGTAACATTAACAAATATATCTATATTATATTGTAGATATATATGTACATGTTTTATGATTATTATATATACATATATATGTAATTTAAAGATTCAGTCGCATATAATGTCGCAACGGTGAAAATTATAGCATTAAAATATTTTTTTAACATTTCAATCTAGTTAAAAGTAGAATTTTTCTCGATTAGAAACTATTGATAAAAAGTTATTTGTATTTGTAAGAAAATTTTTGGAAAAAAATTAGTCGAGTTATCTTTCTTATCAATTGAAAAAAGTATAACAAAAATAAATCACGATATGAATCACAAAAAAAAAAAACTATAGTATCCAGAACTGTTTGTAGTTGTCCATTTTTTAGCTAATTTTCTAGCTACATTTTTTATACATTTTTTTTTAGGAGTTCCACCGGATATTGTAGGCAGGTTTAATTATTTCAATCCCGATATTGAATTTGAAAGGATACCGCTGATGCATCCGAGTTTCATAAATACGACAACAGGTAAAATTGATGCATCTATTTCTCATTAAATTTGATATAAATTTATTAATGAACTCCCATATTTATTATAAATACAGCATAAATATTTATTATAAAAATAAAGTAAGATATTTTGATACAATATAATATATATATATATTTTGAGCGTACTTACTTGTTATTTGTTACTATTTGTTTATCTTTTTAATAAGATATTCCTTATGCACAAATTGATAAAGTTTTTTGTGCACTTTTTCGATATGTTTTCTCTAAAAAGAAAACATATTTGTATTTTTTAACATTATATATTCGTAGATTTTTAATTTTCGAATATAAAATATATTCTTGAAAAAATATATAATGGTTTAAGTTAAAGAATTAGCACTTTTAAAAAAATATTTTGTTTTTGTTTGCAATATCTGCACAAAGTTTATTTACATATCATGTAAATTCAATTTCACACGAATTATCTTTTCTATCGTCAACAAGATTTTCACTATAAATCAAGAATTAAACGTTCAGTAAAATTCCATTATTTTTTTAATACAATTATTTTCCTAAAAAATTGCTTTATTAAAAAAATAAATAATTAATTATTTTCAAATAATCATCGAAAAAAGCTTATCATTCCAAAAATGGATATACTGTACTCTTCATGAAATTGTTTATTGTGTTATTTTTTTAATAATGCGCGCGAGGAGCTATTTTTGTGTCTCATGATTATAAAATTACTTGATACATTCCTTTCAGCTATCCGAATAACTTCTTGCGGAGCAACTGGCAGAATGGGCCCTACCATTGAGGAATGCGCCGAGGAACATAATAATAGTGCTGTAGAATTGATTGTGCCATCGTCGATATCAGAACAAGAGAGTAAGCTGCCGATCTTTAGTTCTAACGGAATTCAACGATGGACCGCACCACGCGGTGAATACTACACGTTAGTAGATATATCAAAAGATACAAAATTATAACCAGAAGACTTATTGTTTCTCATATTAAAAATCAGCATACAGAATCTGTATTTTAAAAAGTTATTAGTACGTTATTGTATATATTTGCAAGTGTACATTGTGTATATTTGTTATTGTGTAATTAATTGAAAAATTATACTGAGATAACTCGTGTGAGATGCGTGAAAATAATAAGAATATTACGACAAAATGTTGTTTCTATCTTCAATTAAATTATATTTTAATAATTATAAATAATTATAAATTATCTCAAAAACAGTTTAATCAGCGTCGGAGCACGAGGAGGAAGGGGCTCTGACGGATTGGGTAATGCTTTGGGTGCCCTTGCTCGCGGTGTGATAGAGCTCCAAAAAGGCGACCAACTATATTTCATAGTAGGTCAAGCGGGAATAGACGCGTGTCTCAAAGTGAGTATATATTAAGTAAATAGAAATGAATAAATTGGTAATATAATCGAGAGAGAAATGTAAATTATTATACAGGGTATCCCGCAACGTGATGTCCACACTGAAACTGTGTATTCTTTGTGCCATTTTAAATCAAAAAGTCTGTATATACATATGCCCTAAAGCCGCTTGTTGCGAAGTTATAATAAAAAAATGCAAAAGTAGTTATTTCTCACACTAATGCGAGAAAAGTACCTTTAACTTACCTTACCGCACTAGTAGTGCAGAAATAACAGGCATTACAAAAAATATTGCATGTATGGCATATGCGGAAGACAACGAACTACGTCGCGCATGAAGTTGCCGCATGAGTTGAAGTGAATGCGGCAACTTCATACTCGACATAATTTATTGTTTTCCACACTTGCCACACAAGATAATATTAATAAATTGATTGTCGTTTTAAGTGAAAATCGCATAAACATAGTTTAAAAATTTCTCTTATCTACCAATCATAAGTACATTTTCCAATGAAGAATATATCGATATTCATTTTATTTATGTTTCTGTAATGGTAACGCACGTGCAGCAGTAACAGAATATCACTGATGATTTCCTAATTTCAGAATATCAGATCAAAGAGTTTTTAGCAATGTCCACCAAAGCATTAAATTTACTGGTAAGGTTCCAAATAAAAATCTTGAGAGACGAATAAAGCGACATCATCAAGTCGAGGATGCGATACTAGCAACGGTGGACAGAACTTCTATTAGTATCAGAAAACTTTTGGCGCAAACTAACGTCTCTAAAACGACAATTTGAAAAATACTGCGTGATTAGAATTTATACCCATTTTATTTTATGAATGTTCAACCAAATGATTATCCTGCATGCGTCAATTTTTGTCACTGGCTTTTAAGAAATCGCGAAATACATACAAAAATTTTATTTACTAACGAAGCTACTTTTACGAGAGACGGCAAATAATAGAAACTCACACGTTTGGTCACCAAGAGAAGAAAATCCTCGTGCTTACTGAAACACATTTTCAAAATCGATTTTCAGTGAATATCTGGTATAATCGTTAATCGTCTAATAGGGCGCATCATTATTGAAGATCATTTAAATGCTAAACGATACCTGCATTTATTACAAGAACAGTTGCCCGAACTTCTTGAAGATCTGCCTTTAAACATTAGCAGAAGTGTGTATAGACCAAAATGGTAGCCACTTTGAACAATTTATAAAGTAGTTTATAAAATAAATTATTATTTAATTATCGTTTAATTATTGCTCAATTATCAATAAATAATATTATCTTTAATAAATAATATTGTTCTTATTTTATGCAATTTTGTTTTTTTGTTATAACTTTAAAACAATCGACTTTAGGGCATATGTGTATTAAGACTTTTTGACTTAGAATGACAAAAAGAATACAGAATACAAAAAGAACACAGTTTCAGTGTGGACATCACGTTGTGGGACACCCTGTACATACATATATACATATATACAAGTGTCCGGAATCAATCGCATCATCTATCGTGCAGATAGAGCGGATTAAACTGAGTAAAAAAGTCTTTTACCATTTTATGATTTTTATAATAATTATTGAGAAATTAATTAAAAAAGATAGACCAATTCGCGTGAATATAAGCACGCAGGAAAAAGGGATAACTCATTGATTGTAGTTGCTAGTAGATAGGTTGGCCAATCTTTTTTAATCAATTTCTCAATAATTATTAGATACGAAAAAAATCGCAAAATATTAAAGAACTTTCTTACTCAATTTAACCCGCTCTGCCTATACACTCCGCCTATATACGGGTGATGTGACTCACTATGTATATGGAACACTCTATGTGTGTGACCTTCACGTGACTTTCAAATGATTATTCAAAATAAAATCATTGCCACCATTTTATATCCTTGAAACTATATAACTTTTGTCTGAAATATTTTTTTCTAAACCTATGTGATATTGAAATATTTTACTGTCAAAAATAGAGAATGGAATACCCTATATAATACAAAAATATAAGATATATAAAAAATTTATTTGTATATAAAATTTTATTTTTGCAAAAATATTACATTTAGAAAATTAGTAACGTTTTCTTTTCTATAAATGTCTTAGGAGTAATGGTCTCATTTTTAATCACTTGTTATATGTACCTGTGATTGATAAATTTGTCTAAAGATATTCTCTCTTTCTTTGTAGAATATAAAAATATAATAATCTATTACAGAGAATAAAGTGTTTTATTATAGAAATTATTATATATTATATATTTTATAATATAAAAATAATATAATAATTTATAATATAAAAATAATAATATTATAGAAATTATATAAGTAACTTATATTCAACTTCAAACATGTTTTATTATATTTGAAAATAGGGTGTATTTTTAAATCTATTTTTTACTCAACTTTTTTACTCTTAATACGCAATAGTGTTAAATAATTCACGTTAATGCAACTTACGTATCCTCTCTTTTCGATTGTACTATTAAATTAGAGAACACACTTTATGTATTTATATTGTTGTTGTATTGTTATCCAGAATCTCGGCATGAAGATAAACAATTGTCAAGTACCTGGTCAATCGCATGAGGCATCGTCATTGTATCTCGCGTCGAAAGTGCGAGAAGTAAAAAAAGTTGAATTTAAGAATGGTGGTGGTGGTGGTGGTGGTGCGTCAGTTATCTTCGCGGTAAATAATATCGTTAACGTGCATTTTTTTAATATGCATTATAATACTTTGAAATAAGAGGAAAAAGGAGAGAAGGAAATATATCTTTCTTTAAAATTTTTTTCTATTATTATGCAAATTAATTCTTTAAATGATTGTAGTTAAAAGCCAACGGTGAACCTGAACCTATCTTAATCGCGGGTGGTGGTGGTGGTTTGGGACTGAATCCTTTCACAGAAGACGGATTACAACACGGACGTGGTCCTGTTTCCGCCGATAGACTTCCATCTCCTCCATTCGTGACTTCAAAAGACATAGGTAAATAGCCATTTTTAAAATGTGCATAAAATTTCAGAATTTTTCTTTTTAAAGATTGAAATTTTTAGTAGAAAATTTAAACTTAAAGAGAAAATATCACGGTTTCTAGGCGGATCTGGTGGCAGTTGGGAATATCTGTGGACTAATGATTCCAATCAACAAAATTCCGCGGGAATGCCATTGATTCGTGGAGGTTTAGGAGGATTCGGTTGCGAATCTGGAGATGAAGGTTACGGTAATGGAGGTTTTGGTGGAGGTGGGGGAGGTTGCCAAACAGGTGGCGGTGGCGGTGGTTATATTGGTAAATAAGAATTAAATTTCCCGAATCAAAGAAGATTAAAAATATTAAAATTAAATAAATAACTTTGCATTTTTAAAGGCGGTAATACCGGATATAAGGATTCTGGGAATGGCGAGGGCGGTTACTCATACGCCAGTCGTAAGCTTACTAACATCTACTTTAAAACTGCGGCTCATTATGGCTCGGGCGAAATTCTTATCATACCCGCTGTCAGTGGCTGTGGTTGTGATTATCGTTGCGTTGCACTTGATCGGTATATGAATGAGACCAAGTGTCTCTGTCCTCAGGGTTGGTTGCTCAGCAACGATTCCAAATCGTGTATTAGTAAGTACAACAACAATATAAAAGATCATTATATTCATTATTTTATGTAAATATAAACAAAATGGAAAATTGTTTTAAATTTTAGTGACCGACGATTCCAAAGATGCACAAAAAACATACATGATCCCATTTATAGTCATAATTATTGGCCTATTCGTCATTATCGGAATTTGCCTAATATCTTGTAAGTATCGTCTAATCTAAAATACATCTAGGAATGTATAAATATATAAATTTACATATACATCTTATATTATGTTATAGAATATACAAATAAACACACATATAACTCGACAAATTAAATATAATGAGAGTAATTTTATATTTAAAAAATTTTAAACTATAATGATTATATACGCGCAATTTAAATATATTTTTATTAAAAAAAAATTTATTTAACATTGGTACAGCGAATAATAGTCAATGACAAGATGATGACAAAGATAATTGACAAGATTTATGTCAAAACATTATATTTCGATAAATGAATACTTTTCGTGGCTTTTTACAGTTTTTCTTAATTGTTTTGAAAAATCTTTTTTTTTTAAACAGCATTAAATTTTGAAAACATTTTGAAATTAAATCGATGCAGATAAACAAAGACTTGTACTTGTTCAAAGAACAAATTTCTATGAAATAGAGACAAAGAACTTTTAAAGACATTAAAGACTTATTTTAAGAATGCCATAATAAACATTCTTTGTAAACCAAGATAAAATTTTCACAAATTTCACTCTACTTTTCATTATTAATCATCATTTATTCGATATTAGAAAGATGAAAAAAAAAAAATTTATAAACAATGTTTCATCTTTAAATATAAAATAAATTTCTCTTTATTTAATTATAAATAAAACATAATTCAATAGATACGTTTTCGCCATTTTTTATTAATTTTTCTATGCAATTTATATAAATTTGTTTTTCTTGATATGCCTATTTATATTGTTACATTTTTTAATAGATAAGCGATACAAAAACCAACAAGAGCTTCTGCATCGTCGTCAAGTGATGTTCGGCAACGGCACAGAGTTAACTGCATTGCGTGCGGTATCGGATACAATGATGACTGAATTCAACCCCAACTATGAATTCGCTGGCAATCTATATAGCTTTAAAGATTTACCGCAAATACCACGCGATAACATTACTTTAATAAAGTTAGTATATTTTCAAGATTAATTAGCGTCAATGCGATATATACAGGGTGTCCGGAAACTTTTGACACACTCGAAGTGTGAAGGTAGATTGGGCCAAACTGAGTTGAAAAATCCTATACTATTTTGCAAAATTTGCAATAGTTATTGCGCTATTAATTAAAATATGTGAACTAAAGAACGCATTGGAAAGCGGTAGGCCGGTATATGTATATCAAGTAATTTAATAATTTTATAAGTTTAATTTAATTCTCTCACGATGTTTGCTCACAAAATTAAGTTTTCTCAGAATTTTTTTTGTCCAAATTTAAATAGGAAAGAAGAAAAATAAAAATTATTTATTTTAGTTGTGAAATAAAATAAAAACGATTACATTTTTTGAATGCAGACCTCTTGGTCAAGGCGCTTTTGGTGAAGTTTTCCAAGGCGTATATAAATATAGACGCGGCGAGGAACATCCTGTTGCTGTAAAGACGCTGCCATCTTTATCCACAACGCAAGCAGAAGCTGATTTCATGATGGAAGCATTGATAATGAGCAAATTTAATCATCCCAATATAGTACATTTTATCGGTGTTTCTTTTGATAAACATCCGAGATATATTGTTCTCGAGTTATTAGCCGGAGGAGATCTCAAGAATTTCCTACGCGAAGAAAGGCCTCGACCAGTAAGTATTAATAATATTAACTTAAAAGAGAGAGAGAGAGAGAGAGAGAGAGAGAGAGAGAGAGAAACGATATCAAATAGTGAATATGCAAATTAAGATAAAAAAAATGTGATTGTAAAAAGTGTAATCCCTCACATAAATATTTTATTTTTGTATTTTTTTTTTTAATTTAAATTCTTGATCATTATTAAAAATTATTAAATCATTTACTTATATATTTTTAATACTGTTTTTTATTATGATATGATGTTATTCACTTATATTGTTATTATATAAATTGAAATTAATTATTAAAACATGTGCATTATATTTATTATATTAGTAAATTTCTATTTATTCTAAAATATATATAAAATTCAAACAGTATTTGAAATACTTTCGGATAGAGTATATTTTAATTGACAGTTAATTTTTATATTTTAATAGACACGCATGTATATATATATGTATTTATTCTTGATTTGCAGGATCGACCTACATCGTTAACAATGCTGGATCTTATCATGTGTGGCTATGACGTCGCAAACGGTTGTAAATATATGGAAGAGGCGCGTTTTATACATCGAGATATTGCCGCTAGGAATTGTTTATTGACTACCAAAGCACCAGGGCGTACTGTTAAGATTGCGGACTTTGGTATGGCTAGAGACATTTATCGAAGTGATTATTATAGAAAAGGTGGGAAAGCGATGCTACCTATAAAGTGGATGCCGCCTGAGAGCTTTTTGGATGGTATATTCACTACAAAAACTGACGTCTGGTGAGATTGTGTTTTGTTATAATTTTATTTTTTGTTCAATTCCAAATAATTTTTAATTTAAAAAGAAAGTGCCTTACTTTTTTGTTATTTATATTATTTATATTTCTCGCGAGAATTAAAGTTTTACGGCATAAGAGAAATTCTCATTGATATATAAATTATTTGAAATATAGGACTACACATGCATAAATATAAATATATATACAGGGTCCGGCCGAATAACATGTACAAACGGATACAGGATGATTCCTTCTGAAAAAATAAAAAAAAAATAGAATAATTTTTTTCACTTTAGGCTTCGTTTTCGAGGAAATTAAGTTTATATATATACAGGATGGCCCCAAACATACCAGTCAAACTTCGAGATTTTATAGGAAATTTAATTCTGAACAAAGTTCTGAATTTAATTCTGAACAAAAAATAATTCTGAATTTAATTCTGAACAAAAAATTTTCTATAAACCTGAGTTGAAAAATGTTTTCTGAAAAAGTTATCGCTCTGAAATCGTAATTATTTTACACATTTTTCCAAAATCATATGCGTCTTTACGTCTTACTTAAACAAAAAGTAGCAAAACAAAT
This sequence comes from Cataglyphis albicans, assembly GCA_038406275.1. Taxonomy (NCBI): domain Eukaryota; kingdom Metazoa; phylum Arthropoda; class Insecta; order Hymenoptera; family Formicidae; genus Cataglyphis; species Cataglyphis albicans. Next base: position 4,406,249 of record JBCAUJ010000016.1, on the reverse strand, counting down.
ATTGTAGAAAATTAAATTATCTTTCAAATGAGATCAAAATGTTTGTTATATGTCCCATAGATTTTGATATAACCAGTTTCAAACAGGAGGAAATCCGTAAAGCGACTAGATCGGTCATTACTCAATGCCGAAAATGCATTGGAGCTAGGGGGGACATTTTGAAAACAGTTAGTTTTTTCACGTGTTTACTCATTTTCTATTATTACAAGCTATTTTAGTTTAAAAAAATTAATTTTATTTTTAAAAATGAAAAGATTTTTATTTTGTATTTTTATCTTTTCTTCAAGAAATTTATTAAGTATCATTTTGTTTTTATATCATTTTCTTTTCACCTTTTGTTTTTCCTTTTAAATTTCATTTTATTTTCATCTTTTGCTTTTCCTTTATCGGAGGTTTTTGAACGATAACTTCTTAAGAAAGCATTTTTCAATTCATGTTTATAGAAAATTTTTTGTTCAGAATTAAATTTTCTATAAGATCTCAAAGTCTGGCTGGAACGTTCGGGAACACTCTGTATATATATATACAGAGTGTCCGGCATCAATCGCATCATCTGTCGTGTGCAGATAGAGCAGGTAAAATTGAAGAGAAAAGTCCTTTGCTATTTTTGCAATAATTTTCGAGAAATTAATTAAACACGATTTTTCAAGTCTAACTCAAAAATAACTCAAAAAGTACTTTATGAAAAAATATTTTATTATAGTGTTTTGAAAAGAACTTGAAACCAACTACAAGAATATAATAATGAGAAATTGATAGTTCCATTTAAGAAAATCAAGTTGACCTTAAAACGACCCTTAAATTTGGCTTCAAGATCAGTCAAGGTCACCATCAGATGTCCCCCTCTGAACTCTACAACTTTTTGTATAAAAAATTTCTTTCCATCTTACTTTACGAGATATTTGCGTATATTGATTAAAATGACTCATTTGGTATATATCACTTTCTCATAAAAAAAATTATGTATACCATTTGTTAACACGGGTAGTTTTTGGAAACAACCACTATAGTCCAGTCGGCAGGTACATTCAATTATCGAATAAATAGATAAATAAATACAAAACTGAAATAAATTTCATTCGCTTTATTTAGGCATCAGTAATAGCATACTAAGGAGTTGACCTTCCCTGTGATGTGCTTGAGCCGCCATTTTGAAAGGGGTAAAAAAATCGGTTTTTTGTGAATATCTCCTATCAGACTTAAGCTAAAATATCTATACAATATTATAGAAAATTAAATTCTTTACAAAAAAGATATAGGTTTTTTCCTACGATAAATAGTTTTGGCGCTAGAGCCGGGAGAAGTCGGGCACTTTTTGTAAATAGTTTTAACGACTTTATTTCGCTATATCTCATTTCTGAGAGACTTTGTTACTGTGTTAGTAAATCATCAAGTACACTTCCTTAAAAGCTAGGGATATTCTAAATTTTAAATAAATTAAAAAATATAGTTATTAGACGATTTTCTCATTGTTGCAATAGAACATTGTATGTTACATGATTATGATATAAAAACTACAGTAAATTCTAAATAATCATGGATTCTAATAAATGTAAAATTTGTAGCGTGTTTTAAACTTTCGACCGGGAGAATATCGGAAAAACATTTGAGGAGAAAGCAGGGAGGGAACTCACGCAACAGTATACTTTTGAATCCATTTCCACACCTACTTTGAGGTAAAGTTATTGGCGCGATTTTTTTATGTAGTAGCTCCTGTAAGGGGCCTAATCCATTTATTTCAATTACTCAAACCTTGTTCTATTTAAAGTAGAAGATTGACAAATGTCACTTTCCACATCATTTTCCTTTTCCTCAACATTATCTTGTTTTTAGAATTTGCTTAGTGTCTTTTTTTTCCTACTCTCGATGAGAGTTTTAATTCCTCTCTCTTTGACAATCACACACGGTGATCACTCACTGTGAGATAACGTCTCCTTACAAAAAAAACATTGCTCCGAACTCATATTTTTCTCTCATTTCAATTATACAGAAACATGAAAAACACATGCAATGTCGATCAAAGCCAATACTATACTAAATTTTGACCTGAACTCAATTTGGGCCAAAAAAACGCGCCAATAACTCTATCGCAAGATAGTATGAAAACGAATTCAAAAATACATTATTGTGTGCGTCCCTTCCCTGCTTTTTCCTCAGATGTTTTTTCGATACATTACTGGTCGAAAGTTTGGGACGTGCTACAAATTTTACATTTATTAGAATCCATGGTTATTTAGAATGTACTGTAATTTTTATAACATAATCATGTAACATATAATGTTCTATTGTAAACAGAGAAAATAATAACATAACTATATTTTGCTTCTTCATAAAGGAAGCTTTGTTTTTGTGGAACAATTTTTTTCTAATTTTGATGCCAATGTGTTTCGAATGTTCTAAAACGTGGAAAAAAAATATTTTTACAAAATGTCGAGTATGTGTATATATATATATGTTTGTATGTATACCAAAGGTTCAATTATCTGTCGTAAATTTTAAGATGATGAGCTAAAATTTTTTATATGAATAAAGTATCATTCAAGGTTGATTGATATTGTACTTGGCTAGAATCGATAAAGGGGTTTATTTCTTATAAAATTTTAAATTCTTCAAAAAAGGTGTTGCTGTTCTAACTTCCGCAAACTTGGAGATATTTGTCTAAATTTTTTTATAAGAATATCATTAAAGGATGATTGATATTGAATTTGATGAGAATTGGTAAAGACTTTACATTTAATGAAATTTTGAATTTTTCAATAAATGTATGTGCATGCTATAACTTCCATAAATTTTGAGATATCAAGCTAGATATTTTTACATTAATAGACTAGTATTAAAGAATGTTTAGAATTGATTTTAATGAGAATTGATAAAAGAGTTCATTTTTTATAAAATTTGACTTTGTCAATTTTTTATAAAATTGACTTTTTCTAAAAAAAGAGATGTGGTTGTTGCTAATTTCATCAAATTTTGAGATATCGGACTAAATATTTTTACATTAATATCATTAAAGCATGGTTGATATTGAATTTGATTAGAATTGTTGAAACGGTTAATTTTTTATGAAATTTTGAATTTTTCAATTTTACTACTGACAGACCGCAATTTGTTGGAAAACAATTTTAGTCTCGGAAACTGATATCATTTCAATTTGTAATTACAATTACTAATATTATAAAAAAAAGAAATAAAATTATGAAGAAGTCATGTGTAAGTTTTTAATTTGCAAGTTTTTAATTTTTTACTTGTTTTAATTTATTTAAAATCTAGAATAATCCTAGCTTTTAATAGGGAATGTACTTACGGCACTATCGAATAGACAATATCAAACTCTGGGTATGTAAAACAACGATGGTTTACTAACACAGTAACAAAGTCCTTCAGAAATGAGATGCGGCAAAATAAAGTCGCTAAAATTGTTGCAAAAGTTTGTTGCAAAAAGTACTCGACTTCTCTCGGCTTTAGCATCAAAACTATTTGTTGTATGAAAAAGAAACCTATATTACCTTTTTTGTAGAGAATTTAATTTCCCATAATATTGTGTAGAATTATTTTTAACCTAAGTCTAATAGAAACTGAGATATTCGCAAAAAACCGATTTTTTATCCCTTTCTTTCAAAATGGCGGCTAAAGCACATCACGGGGAGGTCGAAAACTTAGTACGTCATTACTGATGCCCAAATAAAGCGATTAAAATTTATTCTAGCTTTGTCTTAATTATTCGATAATTGGGGCATTTTAAACTATACTGACTGGACTACTGCTCACAATAAAGTTTGAACCATTTAATTTGTTACGATTTATTTCTTTTAATTTAAAAGATAAAAGATAAAAGAAGGTGGCCATTTTTGATGGAACACTCTATATAAGGGTGTTTCAGAAATAGATGGTTAAACATTAAGAACATATTTTATTCAGTATAATAATAAAAAAAGTCATATAAACATGGGTCTTAAAACGCTTTCTTTCCAAATTATAAACATTTTTTATTTATCTCGGACAAAATGCCTTCCATCAAATTGATTGTTGATTGGAAATAACCCATCGCTTAGTCTACGTTCTCCCGATTTAAACTTGAATTTTTATTTGGATTATTTGTAGGAACATCTTAAAACTTTTATTTATAATATTCCTATTGCTACTGTGGAAGTAGTATGACAAAATACGAAATACTTCGGAAATTTTTGAACGTCTTCGACAATCCATGTGAAGTCGATGCAAGGCATGCAATAATGCGAAAGGAAATCATTTCTAGCAATTTCTGTAATGAAATGTTCTTACAGTTTCTTAAAGTCTTAAAAATAAAAAATTATAACTTGGAAAGAAAGCATTTCCGGACTCATTTATATGATTTTTTTATTCTTATAATAAGTAGAATATGTTCTTAAAGTTCAGCCACCAATTTCTGAAACACCCTGTATACAGTGCGTGACAAAAGTTCTAGAACGGCTAATTATCTCAAAAGATAATAATTTATTTAAAAAATGTTTGAAACAAAAGTTTTAAAGTTTGGAGAAGGATTCTTGATAATCTCGACTTTGACCTTGTTAGGGGGTCAAATTTAAAGATCATTTCAAGATTAACTTTTTTTTTATAAAAAGTTTTATTTTTTATTATTTATTCTTATAGTCCTTCTCGAGATTTTTTCAAAACATTATATAAAATATTTTTTCATTAAGTATTTTTTGAATTATTTTATATTTTAATCTGACATATTTTGATATAAAAAATAAAATATCTCGTAAAAAATATTTAGTTTTCGATAATCTTACCGTAATACTTTTATGTACAGAATAATGAGAAAAATTAATTGGTATAAAGAAAATAATTGTTTTTTAAAAAAAATATGTAATTATTTGCAATGTATTATTTTTAAAAACAATTATTTTTTTATATCAATTTATTCATCTCATTATTCTGTACATAAAAGTACTACGATAAGATTATCGAAAATTAAATATTTTGCGAGATATTTTATATTTTATATCAAAATTAAGATAAAAAATAACTCGAGAAATAATGATAAGATACTTTATTAAAGTATTTTGAAATGATCTCGAGATAAACTATAAGAATATGTAAGAAAAAATAGGGCTTTCTATTAAAAAAAAAGTTGATTTGGAAATGACTTAAAACATGATTAAATTTGACTCCAAAAGTCAAGATCTTCATCAAATGTCCTCCTCCAAACCCTACAACATTTATTTCAAACATTTTTTTAAATAAATCATTTTTGTTTAGATGATTAACCGTTCCGAAACTTTTGGCACTACTGTATACATACATACATACAGGTCATTTTAGCTTTTTTTAGATGTAGGCATTAAAAAGTGTTGAAGGTCATCTCAAATTTTTTTAAATGAAGAACCCTTTTTTTAATCAAGTATAATTATAGAGGATAAAAAAACGAATGGAACGATCTATGACATCTTGACCGTGAAGTAATCTTGAAATGAATCTGAAGATAACCTTCAAAACCTTTTGATACCTGCATCTAAAAAAAATTAAGACGACTGAAATGTAATTCTTTGAAAATAATTTAACTTTTCTCATAAATCATTTTGTCTAAAATCAACATTTATGAAGATATCATAGAAGATAATTTCTCTAATGTTTCATCCTGTATATTGTATATACAGGGTGATTAAAAAAAAACTTGATGTTCTCAAAATAAAAAATCATATATCCTGAAAATTGTAACAATAGGAATTGAAATCTAAAAATCGTGTTATGGAACGGTAATTATTTTAAAGTTGTATTTTTAAGCTCTCGTTGCAAAAATTGTTTTAAAAATTATTAAGAATTTCTAAAAATACACAGAAAGATTGTAAATTAATCATCAGAAGTAATTAAAAAAAATTTTTTTTAATTTTTTACGCAATATCAAAATTGTTTTTTATTTAGCAGGAACTCTAAAGAATATAAAAACAAAGTAAATAAGCTGTGCAAAAATATTCAATCTTGAAATTGAGTGTGAAGTTAGCACTCAAGTTTTTAAGTATTACTATAATGATGTTAATTGTCGGAACTTTTTTAATTATTAGTAAAAAAATCTAAAACTCTTCAAAAGGAACTCTAATTGGAACTACATAATTTTTATGTCGGAGTGCTAACTTTACATGTCCCTATATATAATTGATTTTTAGGGCCTTCGGAGTGCTTCTATGGGAAATTATGTCATTTGGATATATGCCCTACACTGGATGCGCAAATCGCGAAGTTATGTCAATGGTGACGTCCGGTGGCCGTTTAGAAAAACCTGCAGGATGTCCAGATCCTATATATGGGATTATGACGCGATGCTGGCATCCACAGCCCGATGACAGGCCAAGTTTTTCTACTATTGCCGAAAGGATCGGTTATTGTTTACAGGTGAGAATGCAGTTAAAAATTTATAATTTTTTTTCCTTTAAATATAATCTTATTATTTAATTAATAAATTGTACAAAATGTAATCTTTTATTTTACAAAGGATCCAGATGTCATAAATCATCCTACGCCTAATTTTGATATATTGCCGATCTGCGATGGGGAAATAACAATCATGAGACCAGATCCGGAGGCAGAATGTATTAATGTACAGTCTGACGTAGGTATAATCGCAAAATACATTTTATTTTATCTGACACACATATATGTAAAAAAAACTTTAATCTTGTGTAACAGTTGGATGGATACATGCAACCGAGAATCATCGATCCCCGATCCGTGGCACGTCGCGTAGGTCAAGCCGTACGTGGCACTGCTTATAATTCGGAGAATGAAAAATTGAATAAAAATTGCAAATCACAGAGCGGAATTTTTACAAGACCGGTAGAATATCGACAAGAAACATACAATGCGTACGACTCTAGCACGGATACCTTCGAGCAAACTTATAGTGGAGATAACAATGATGATGATCATGATGACGAAATGATGGGAAATTGCAAGGTGCATATTTCAAAAATGTATAATTACTTTAATTGTATTTGATTATTCTCATTAGATTGCTTTTAAATTATTATTTAATACAAGTTTCATTAATTATAAGAAATTATTTCTTGTATTTAATAATGAATAATAGTAATATCTATTACAAGTTCAAATGTAAAGAGAGAAATAAAAAGAGAGAATATGTCTAACAAATAAAAAATTATATATATATATATATAAAAGAGATAACAAATGTTTTATTACGTTTAAAAACAAATAAAATTTGAAGTTATACTTGCTTTAATTTTTCTTTCTTTTTTAACATTATATCGAAAAAGTCTTTTTGTCTCTGTCAATTTGTATAAAATTTGTCATTTTCTTTATTACAACTGTTATTGGCATTAACGCTATGATTGGGCTATTTCTCATGTAATAATCTATATTATCATTATGTAGCTATCATTGAATTGTGTCGCATGTATTTATGGATGTCATATTAATCGTCTCGATGTATATATTTGCGTATGTCAGCTCATTATGCTAATATTATAAAACAAATAATCTACAGGACAAGTACAGGATCGCCCGATCGGATCGGCAAGATAATAAGATAATACATCGAACCAATAACATCGAAGACGATAATGCAGATAACGGTAATAACCGTCCAGAGGAAGAAAGTCATTTGACTGCCAATATCGATAGTGCGATAACGGATCGCAGAAATGGCAATGAGAGTACAACGACCACTGATACCAATTCCGACTCTTTGATAGTGCAATCCTCGGACACCCCGCTTGACACGACAACCACTAATTCGTCGCCCAATACGCGTACTTGTTCACCGAGTCGTACCATTGGCCTCACCGTCAATAATGTCAATGGTATAGTAAAGAAGAATACTTTGAAGGCGACATTGAGTTTGGATCCGAGCGCTCTTTGCAGAGGCACCATCCCTTATGAGAAGATTACAACGCAAACGCAACGTTCGAGCACACCGGGAAGTATGGAGCTAAGGAAGGTAATTTGACCTCCATCCTACATTCGACGACCTGCAAAATATCCATCTGATCATGGTCCTTAATCTCGAAAAATGCTCTTAAAACACATTTTGTGCGTCCAGTACGCATAAAGCATACACAAGTATAATCTAAAGAAGAATATTTCTTTGGAAATATCTAATGGCAAAAAATGAAAGACATGGTATTAATATAATGTACAAGGTGATTGAAAAGATTACTGACAAACAGGAATATAGAAGAGCCGGAATATAGCAGCTTTCGAATAAGAACTCATGTTTTCCGAAGTAATCCTGAGTCAGTACAAGTTTGACTACTACTTCTTCGTCTCTTGATTATTTCTGTTAGGGACATATCAAAAGACTCGTTTACAAGATACTAGTCTCACCTGGATCACCTAGAAATACTTGTAGTCAGAATACTTGCAGAATTTGACGTAGTTCGAGAGATAGTATTTGAGAGAGTGTGCCAAAGTTTCGTTCGACGATGCAATGCTTGCATTAAATGTGGTGGTCGCCATTTCGAATCTTTTTTGTAATATTGTACAGTATTATTGTGCTCATGTAACTTTTGCTTTGTTATTAAATATTTTGTAAAAATTAAGATTAGTTCTCTCATTGATGTATTATCCACAGTATAGTTCCTTACAGTCAAAGGTTTGTACCGACTTAGGATTACTTCGGAGAATATGAGTTTATTGGGATTATTATGCGGGAAGAGCTATCGGATAAGAAAATAGTCGGCTCTTAACTGCTTACACAAAATATTTAATAGAATATATATTTACAATAGAAGAACTAATCATTACTCAAAAATCCGCAAAACATAAGCAGAAATCATGATATCAAGATATGATACAAGTGCCAGTCCGCGTGAATTTGAAATTGCCTCGAGATCATAATTGGATATGTATAAGGAAATATATTACTCCCCCACTTGAGTTTGACGCAGTAATAATTAACCAAATTAAAATAGATTCATGTTATCATTAGAGAACTTATTCTTTTCTGGAGTTACAGCTTTGATAAGTGCACTTGTTATCATTTTCTTATTAAAAACATAATCAAGTTTTATTATTTTATTTTATGTTATTTATTATATTATTTTCAGAAATCTTTTCTTTAACAAATTTAAGTTATCTATATTTTTGATCTTGCATGATAATTTGAATGTGCCAACTTAAGAGCACTTTGATTATCGAAATACGAAGAAATAGATACCTGAACACAGGAATTATAGATTTCTTTAATTAATCTTTTAAGCCACAAAAATTCCTGAGTGAATCCATCCATTGCAATATATTTTAACTCAATAGTTGATAAAGACACTTTGTTGCTTTTTCAAACATCAAGATACTGCGCAATTTTCCAGGAATACATATATCCACTGATAGAACAGCGACGATCGGTACCTTCGATCCAGTTAGCGTCTTCTGAGACTACATCTTATGAGATTCATGAGTCCCAAATAATTAAATTTTGGCTGAATATATTTTTGGTTTCCTTTCAATAACGCAGTGTGCGTTTGAGCTTATTCTAATGCGCTTTCTAAAATTTTCAGCAAACGATCCAAAAATCACAATTGCTTAGAGCAGAGCGCGTACTTTGATACGCACACATGAGGCAGCCTAGAGCTTCTCTATAAAGAATATCTTTCATTTTCAACTGCGATTTTCGGCGACATATCTTTCGTTATATTTTGGTTATATTTTGGATATATTAATGTCTAATCCTGTTTTTACAAGATTATAGTTTTTCAGATTAAGTTGCTCTAAAACATCTTCTATATATTCCTTTCAAGGAATATTTCCTTAGGTCTATTTCTTCGCACGTTGATACTTAATATCTTTGAAGGTGGTCCCAGGTATTTTTTGAATTTTTCTTCTGATTTCTTTAACGTCAATAATCAACGTCTCAACTTATGATTATTCGTGAACAACAGAAGATCATGTACACAATCAGAAACGAGACACTTTCATTGTTTTCTTTTTTAATATATAAAGACATTGATCGATTCTTGAACATTCAAATCCCAATTCAGTCAATACATTATGCAATATTTCCTATTCCATGCGTCCTTGTTTGAGTCCGTATATTGAGTCCTTTCTTGTTGAACCTGCAAACTTTCTTCTCGTATTCTCGTTTAATGAAGCAGCCTTTTCTGGCTGCTTCATATATACATATATCTTCCTTTAAATCACTATTGAGAAATGCGGTCATTACATTCAATGGTCTATATCATAATTATATTTAACAGCCACTGCAAAGACATCTAACTGTATTGAATCGAATTACAGGACAATAGATCTCATGATAATTTATGTTTGGAATTTGTTCATAATTTTTACCATCTTTATCCTATACTTTGGCATATATCGTCGTTCTTGTTTAATCTTGAAAATTCAGCGTAATTTCAATATCTTTTTGTTTTTAGATAAGTCACACAATTTTCAAGTCTGAATTTGAACAAGTGCATCATACTCTTTTTTCACCGCTTGCTTCCACTCCTTTTTGACTCCTTCCACTCCTTTTATGGATCATTCAACACTTTTTGAATGCTTCTGGATTCATTTTGCGCAAATTCTATTAATGCACTGTATATAATCTTGAAATTTTCTTGTTTTTGGAATATGACCACGACGAATATCTGTTTCCTCTTCTTGGCGAAATTATGGACAATCTGACATCCTTCTCTTCATATAATCCATCCTTTTCTTCAGGTAAGTCATCTTCTTCTTTATGCGAGCTATCTTTTTCTTCACACGAGCCATCTGATTCAAGATTATCACAATCTGATTCAGTTTGATATAGACTTCTAAAAACTTCCTTCTGAAATATTAGATTTAGTCCCCACTAAATCCTGACATGATAAGGATGACATTGGATTTATTTACAGCTTCAGACTCAATAATATCATCCATAGTATTTGCTATCCAATCTTTATAGAATACGACATTTCGACTTTTAAACCCACTTTCTTGTTTTTTGTGTTGAACATTTGATAGCCTTTCGAATATTCTAGATATCCTAGAAACAAGCAATGCTTTAATTTATCATTTTTTACAAAGCCCCTTGCGAATGTGAGCCAGCGCTTTACAGCAAAATCCTCAAATGACTTAAATCCAGTTTCTTTTTTCAACCATATTTTATAAAGTGTTTTACGCTGCAAATTCTTTGTTGGTGGTTTTATTAAATAAATTGTTGTAGAATAGGTTTTAGCTCAAAATCTTTTTGATAAATTTGCATCCAGCAATAAACAACAAGTTTTTTTCACTGTTGAATTGCATCTTTCGGCTAACCTGCTCTATTGGGATGTATATAAGATTGTCAACTGATGCTTAATTTCTTTTTTTGGAGAAATTGTTGGAATTCTTCATTAACGAAATCGCGATCGTTATCCGATCAGAGTGCGAGAATATAGTAACCTGTTTGTTTCTCCATGTATGCCTTATAAGTCTTAAACATATCAAGTGTTTCATTCTTGTATTTCAAAAAATAGATACTCAATCTTCTTAAATAATTATCTATGAACAAAATAAAATACTTCAATCCACCGATCGATACCTCCATTAGTTCACAAATATCAGTGTGAACTCACTGTTAGGGTTTAGACGCTCTTTTCTTTTTCTTTACATTAGAAAAAAATGGCCGGCACGTTTGCTTTCCTTTTACGCACACCTCGCATGGTTGTTTGTCAGAATCATCAAAGCGCAAATCAAGCGTTTGTTTATTACGTAAGAGTTTTATGCTCGATCGATTCAGATAGCCTAGTCTTCTATGCCATTCCTTCAAACTTGTATTACTTAGTTTTACAAGCATACGCGATGTTTAATGGTTGCAAAAGTTTATATATATTATTTACCGGTTTTGCGATCGCGATTCTTATTGTGCGCGTTCAGCAGACACAACTGTTGTGCAACTGTTGAGTAAGTGTTTGCTGAACGCACTGCGTTCAGTTACCACTACTCAACATGTTTAAAGAGCGGACGCCATTTTTTCCATCTAATTTTTGCTCTGCTACCTAAGCGCAACATGTACAATATGGCGACACACATAACAGCTTAACCATAATTTGAACTGAGAAATAAGACTATGTTAATAAAAATAATGCAAGGTCACGTGACATGCTATGCAATTTTGAAAAAGTCTGTTTAGCAGACATGTCTGTAGTGAGCACTCATTGATCACTCGCTCCAACCGCTTTGCAATTGTTGGGATCTGCTGAACGCGCCCATTATTAGAAATTATTATCATTCACTATTTCATAGACTTTTTTGTCAAATTTCACGGTAAAATCTTGTTCAGCGATTTTTTGTATCGACAGTAAATTTATACTAAGGTTAGAAACGTATAATTAACGTATCGTTTTATCAAATCATAAATTTCTAACTTGGTCGTTGTAATTTTTCGAAGAAGCCCAATTTTTCTTGTGAGCTCATTATCTTCAAATACCTTTTCTAGATTTTCCCATGCATCTTTTGTCATAGGCGCGTTCATCACATGAGTACAGATTGTCTCGTCTAAGAACCATCTTTACTTTTGCCCTAACTATCCTTTTGTTAGATCCTATTTCAGTTCCGAGCACTGCCTTCCAAAGATCATCCAATTGCAAATAATTTTTTATTGCACTCTTCCAGATAGAAAATAATTCTCAGCTATCCTGAGAAAATAATTTTCTCTTCCCTTGAGTTTGGTAATTGGAGAAAAATGCGTGATGTCTGTTATGTCGCACAATTAGCATATACTTTTCTCAGGATAGCTTGAGAAAAGTGTATACTAATCGTGAATGCCACGTTTATTATGTACATAAGTACATAACGAATGTGGCACTCACGATTCATCTTAAACGAATGATTAGATGACAGACGCATGTAACAGAATTCAAAAACTAGCTATTTTCCCGTTATACGGATACCATTTAAACCCATAACCAAATGTTGGATTATATCCCAAATGGGATTATTATGCGAAAAGGAAGGCTGCCGAATAAAAAAATAGTCGGTTTTTAACTACTTGTACAAAATATTTAATAGAACACGTCTTTACAATGAAAGAACTAGTCGTTGACTCACTACGTAAAAATCCGGAAGACAAAAGTAGAGATCACAAAGAAAAGTACAGAATGTCATCTACCGTACATATCTAAGCGAGATATGGTACTACCGTTAGACCGCATAAACTTGAAATCGCCTCAGATTATAACCGAATATACATTTATAGTAGGAAATATATTTATATGATTCTTATTCGAAAGTAGCTATCTTCTAGCTCCTCTCCTGAAGTTTGTCAATAACCTTTTAGATTATCATGTATTTTTTGCACTTCCATTTTCAGCGAACGTAAACTCTTTGATTGCAATTATTAAGATCTCTTTCAAAGATTATATAAACATTTTTAAAAGAATTTTTTTTTATTCCATGAAATATGTAAAAGAAAATTTTCAATTTTTATATTATTATATTCTATAATGTAAATTCAATTACGTAATATAATGTAAATTCAATCTCTTAAAATAAATATTTATCGCTGTTATATAGATTTTAGCATTAAATTTTTGATATAATTTTTCAGTTTTTAGTTTTCTTTCTTATCTATTTTACATTATCCTCGCTTTTGCAATGAAGGATTCCCTGGGTCATGAACTACCAAGGGAAGAGGAGTGCTCCTGCTGAGATTTATCCGAGGGGGGTTGACGAGGCTGCTCGAAGGCCGCGATCACGGCCGCTCGTCGACTACAAAATCAACTGCAAAGATCGGCTACGACGACTGCGGTTGCGATAGACACGCAGCTCGTAGAACTCTCCTCGCCTACGTGGGCTCGCGACAATGAATATTCGCGTCGTTTCTATTCCGAGGAGACTCTCTTGTGAATAGAGATCACGAAAAGTTGACGTTTTGTCGACTGAAGTTAGTTTGTATAAGAAAAAATCTATTGTAAGTCGGCAGGAGAGATTGTTAAACGAATGTTTATTAGACCAAATATGCATGTACAGATAAGAGGAACAAAAGAGATACCAAATACATAATATATTCAGGCCATTTAAGAGCTAACTCATCGCCAACAAATAAAATTTTAATATTGTGACAAAGTGAGACGGGAATTTTTACGTATTTAAATTTATTGGAAAGTTTATTCGTTAAAAAGATGTTTGAGCGTGAATTAATCGGAATGAGAACTGTGAAAAATGTTTATGTATATTATGTGTGTACTTCAAAATCGTAGATAAAAATAAACAAACAGCCTTCGGATAAACAGCATTTATTCGAACATTTATTCGAACTTTAATCGAAATAATTTGTGGAATTTGTGTGATCAATTTTTAATTTATGCGAAGAAAAGAGAATGTTTTTTTTTCTTACAACGTATATATACTCGGCATTTAAAGATCTAACAAACGTGAGAAATTTTGACAGCAAAGTATCTCTGGTCGCAAACAGAGGCTTGTATCGTCTATTTGTCTAATCGATAAGAATAGCAATGGGATCGATACGGATCCGAAAAGTGTCATGTGACTCTGTTGAGTAAAGTGTAATATATCGTAATATTGATGTAAAAGTCTCCGTAGGCTGTCTACTTCGTAATTCATCTTTAACCAAAGAAACAACGACATAAACAAGATTCTCGTCGATACACTATTCCTATTATAAAGCGGACAACGTTATGAGTACAGTTTTGAAAAAAGGGGAATAAAAAGAGCACGAGCCCTTTTTTATTTTTCTTACAAAGACGACGTACTTTACGTACGCGTAGCGTATGAAAGTCAGTTACTATGTATCTATACGTGAAACGTAATAAAGGCGTATTTATGAACTGTATTACTACATATTTTATCATGCTTTTCTCTCTTTCTCTTTCCTTCTATTTAAAATAAATTAAAAATTACTATGATTAAAAGTAACTTTTTGCAAAATTACATTTGCATTTATTTATCTAGCCACACTCGCACGCATACACAAATTATTGTATTTAATATTTTTCTTATCGTACAATTTAATTGTTAATAACTTGTTAATAAATAAGAAGCGACGGCTAAAAAAACATCTCTTAGATTCAGAATCATGACATATATGTCAAGGTCAAGGTCATTGAGAGTGAGCCACCTAATATGCATATTTTTCTATAATTTATATATACAATGCGGAACATAAATTTTATTGTTGATATTATTAACTCGTCTCATTATTAGCTACATCTCATTATTTTCTACATCTTTTATAATTTATTGTCTGGTTATTGGCGCATTTTCAAGAAAGCTTTATCATGCATATCTCTAACATCGCGTGCGATGACATTGTCACATGTTGGAAAGTGTTGGAGTTTTCCCAATAATAATGTTCCCGGCGACGGCTATATATATATACGCTATGCGTGTGGACGAGAATACATATACGAGAGTACATACACGAAGCGTAGATAAGCGCAGTGTCGACAAGTATGCATACGCGAATACACAGCAAAGGGAAGAGGCTGCATAGTTAGACAATTTGGTTTACAGTGATCGTTTAATGCAATTCGCGTCTAGTTTCTTGCTTTTATACATATTCCGTCATCAAAACGGCGCGTAATAAATCTCCGATTATTCTCGATCAAGATTATTACCACTCACGACGCTCATGACAATGTCGAATTATACGTATTATTATGTAAAAACCATCGTCAAGGACGGCCAATCACCGAAAACATACAAATTCGCGAAAGGGTAAGTTTTGTTGCATGCAAGTGTCAATCTAAACTTTCTGATTTCCATGCGAACATATGTTTTATATTTAATGACGAGAAGAGAGACTGAGTCATGTACAAGATATTCATAAGAATATTTACAAGCGTATATAAATATTTATCATATACAAAATTTATCATATACAAAATTTATTTTTTTTCTAAAAAATTCGCTTTTTTATGGAAAAAAAATTAAGATTTAAAAAAGACTAAATATTATGTTTTCAGGAATTTTCAAAAATTGATTTCTAAAATGTATGAAATTTTATATAAATGTAAATTCTATTTTTTTTTTTTTCATTTTATCTCCACTCGGGATTATAATTAAATTTAACATAACAAAATAAGTTGTGAGATAGACAAAGGGAAGAATAAAAAAATAATAATTGTCTGCTTGTTAGATATCCCGTACAAGCGACAAAAGATGCATGGTCAACGCTAGGTCACTATAATCTTTTATCGCGTTTATTACGAGGAGGACTCTCCGGTTCCGGCGATGTATATCATCCAGCAAATACTACCTTCAAGGTTCGTCAATATCACTGTTATCTCTGCTATGTATTGTTGCTAGTTAATTCTTAGAATTCTTGCGATATATATTTGTCACGTATGCGCTAAATTTTTACGCGTCATTTCTAGCTGATGCTCTGATAAATTTCGCATACAGCACAAACGACGATGTTTTTTGAGATAAATAAATGGACTTGAAGTTTTTTTTATAAAGTAGATGAATTACAACTCATGCAGCGTAATTAGCCATTAAATTCATTCCTCCTTTCTCATAATCACATATTACATTTACCTTACATTAAACACTAATAATTCTGATCTGATCTAATAAATTGTTTTTTGTTTTATTTTGTGTGATAAACAATTAATTTTATTTTATAAAATTTATTCTTGAAAAAAAGAATTATGCATGTGTAATATATT
Organism: Cataglyphis albicans; assembly: GCA_038406275.1. Taxonomy (NCBI): domain Eukaryota; kingdom Metazoa; phylum Arthropoda; class Insecta; order Hymenoptera; family Formicidae; genus Cataglyphis; species Cataglyphis albicans. The sequence goes on along the minus strand of JBCAUJ010000016.1, from coordinate 4,389,663 downwards.
TTTCATAGACAGCGTCCAGAACAAGTAGTCATTGTAATCTTAAGCGGATATTAATATAGAATTAATATTTTAGTTTGATTTAGAAATGTTTTACATGTATAATAATAGCAAAAAACTATCAAAATTAAAAAAAAAAATATATTTTTTATATTTATACTATTTGAAAAATCAAACAAATAAATCCGAATTATGAAAAAATTAAAGTATCACAAAATAATATGGATTTTGATATCTTCGTAAAACAAAATAATTGTAATTAATATTTTTCTTAATTTATGGCAAAAATTTTTGATCGTGAATATTCACTGAAATCAACTGCAAGAAATAATATAAAACGAGTAATTTGCAGAAAAAGAGAAAGAGATAATATTTTTTTACAATGTTTAATAAATAACTTTTAAACGAATAAGTAGATTTACATCAAGTTTTTCATAAATATTTATTAGAGTTTTCTTAATATATGTGAAAATTTTTATTTTATTGGTAATATTTTTTCTTTGTTAAATCAATAAGTGATTACAATACACGATTTTTCAAAAGAATCAAGTAACTTTAAACTTAAATAATTTTCAAACCGAAAAGAGAATTGTGCTCAGTTTTTGTACATATATTCAAAAGAAATAGTAGAACAGTGTATAAAATTTTCATGCTTTTGTTAATATTTATTGTTAGTACATACATGACACATACAGCTTTAATTCACTGCAAATTAAAATCCTCATAAATTGAAACATCCTCAACTCTCTTCAACTCAGAGCGCGATCTTCAGCCAAGATCAAGACCGAGATCGAGACCGAGATGTAGCGTAGCGTAAAGAGATATATCCAGAGATATAGCTGGGTATATCGTCCCAAAATACTTTTTCTCTTTTGGCTCTTTTTATTTTTTAGCTCATTGAACGCGGTGGATGTTTCACGCTAGTCGGACGCAGTCGACGAAGCGACATGTGCGACGACTAACATAAGATCGCATTCGTGAGTCTTCCTTTCTGTGGGGAACATTTTCTCGGGAAACATATTTCTGGCTTACTGCCAGATTTGCTTTTAAACGTAGGACAAACCCTCTATATACAGTTACAGTGTATATAATGCGCGTATCGTCGTGATATATTTTTAGGTCCGCCACGGTTTTGCTTTCGCGCACCCATGCTTCTACAATGTTTGCATAATTTTGTATTTCTCTTGAGATTTCTTTCATATCTTGATTCCCCCTCTAGAAGTAGAGTTTTGTGAAACTGTAATGATGATAATTGATGCAAATTTGACGGTCTATTTTTTTATAAGATTTACACAACATATCTCAAAATTAATAAATTAAATAATAATTCATTTATTTATTTGAATTTTGAATTGTAACAATTTTTTTCCCTTGTATATTTTTGTCAAAAGTTTACATATATTTAAAGCTCGTTTTTAATTTAATTACTTTTTATTAAATTTTAAAATTTTTATTAAAAATAGCATTACATTAGATATATAAAGATTAAAAGGCATAGAAAGATTAAAAGTAAACTGTATCGAAAACATTTTTTTAACAACTTTATTATGGAATAAAATAATGGAATAATATAATTAAATGTATATATTAATATATTATAAATCATAAATTTAAAAAAATAATATAAAGGTTTTTTAATATTTATTATATATATAAGTTCGTTTGTTTTGTATACATTCATTGCCATTAATATTTTTACATTTAATACAAAATAATAATTCATTATACATATAATAAGATCTTGGAGCAATGTTGGAACAGAACAATTGTATTTGCAATATCCTAATGAACTAATTAATTGAATTAATAAATTGTTATCTGACTTGCTTTGTTACATACAACATTTATTTAATTAATTTGTTTTGCGATATGATCACGAAATACGAAAAACAATGATATCTCCTAACGGCTAACAAAAACATTTCGAGCTGTCATTGTTGAAACGATGCAATAATTCGTAGCTTCTTCAAAATCCTTAAAATAACTTTTATGAGATTAGTCGAATGAAAACATGTGCACTAGTTCCCATTTAGAATATTCCGTCTTAAGCTTTGAACTATCTTTATGTTGTCGTAAAATGTTTACTGAAAACTATAAATTATCTTTTATAGATTAAAATTGAAAGAAGATATTAATATAATTTTTTCAACATACACACACACACACACACAAACACACACACACACACACACACACACACACATATATATATATATATATATGTATGTATATACTAAAAGTTTTAATTAAAAGTAAACTTAATATATGTACTAATAATAAAAGAAGAATATTTGTAATTATTCATACTACAAAAAATTTATGAGTACATATGGATGCATATGTGTGCGTGCATATTTTGTGATTTTTAAAAAAATTATTTATGTTAGTCATTTTTCAATATAAGAATGTCTGTGAAAAATGTACAAATAAAATTGTACCTAATTTTTACGATGTTTATATAACATGATACAACCTCCATTGTTCTCGTAAAATGACTGATTAAACAAAACAAGTAAAAAATTATGCAAATAAAAAACTTGTTTATGGCTTCCTCATAATTTTATTTCCTTTTTTTTAATATCAGTAATCGTAATTACAAATCAAAATGATTTCAGTTTCCGAGACTCTAAAATAGCTCAATACCAATTATCCTTATATGATATTTTATATATATTAAAATATTTAGCCCATATTTCAAAATTCTAAGAAGTTAGAGCGAACATAAACATTTCTAAAAAAAACCAAAATTTTATAAAAAATAAACTCTTTTATTAATCCTAGCCAAATCATCAATATCAATTATAATTTAATGATATTCTATTCATGTAAAACAATTTAATCTAATATTTAAAAAATTTACAGAATATAGGCCGTGAAAAAACATTTATTAAAAAATTCAAAATTTCATAAAAAATGAACCGTTTCAGCAATTCTAATCAAATTCCAACAATTCTCGTTCAAACCATGCTTTAATAATATTCTATTCATATAAAAACATTTAGACAAATACTTCTAAATTTGCGGACGTTAAAACACCTTTTTTTGAAGAATTTAAAATTTTATAAAAAATAAACCCCTTTATCGATTTAAATACAATATCAACCAACTTTGAATGATATTTTATTCATATAAAAAATGTTAGCTCATGATCTTAAAATTTACGGCAGATAATCACGTCTTTTGATGCACATACAAACATACATACACACATACTTGACATTTTGTAAAAATATGTTTTTTCGACGTTTTAGAACATTCTAAACACATTGGCATCAAAATTAGAAAAAAAAATTTTTCCACAAAAACAAAGCTTTCTCTATGAGGAAGCAAAAATTTATCCTTTTTTATTTATATATAAAAAAAAAAAGCTTATTATTATATCGTATGACAAAGCAGTGGAGACCGGTTTGGAACCGGTTTGCTGATTGGACTGTCTTTTTCGGCGATGTTGGGAATTCCTTATAAGGAAAAATGGTTTAGCATGCATGATAAAGACGTTTGTAACCAGCGCCAATTCACTCACGCGCCGGCGCCGTTATATCACAAGTCGCGACGTCGATGTACGGGAGAAAAGGAAGGGATAGTTCCGGAACGGAAGAAATCTTTTATCGGATGTATCAGCCAGTACAGCACGTATTACTTGCTCGTTCGCGTTCGTTTCGATTCGATTGTGTGCTCGATCATTCGGTGGCGTTTTACACAAAACGCGCAAACACGTAAACGACGTATCCAAATCACAGGTGCAAGAAAACAGTTCGTATATGCAAAATAATGATTAACAAAACGCGCTGTATATATAGGAGATTATAGTCGATCTTGATACAAATAGGCTCCATGTAAAATTTATATAATTAAAAATATTCGTATATCTTTTAATATATCTTATTTTTAGCTATTATATTTTATTTAATTGTTATCATTATTATTTTCTGTTTTATAAAGAATCTTTGGGAAATGATGCAATATTGTGCATTTGTCTCTGAACAAAAGCTACTCTGAAATAATACTATTAATCTTTTAAAATTAGTAACAGTTTTGTATAAATGATAAATATTATATTAAAGAGTGAGATAAAAATAAGTTAATAATAGAAATTAATTACGTTGTTGATTTTAAATGACGATAATTTCATTTATCATAGCCATGTTGCCATCATTTTTAATAATTAGATTTGTTGTCAAATTATCTCTCGCGTTATAATGATCGTATTACTCTAATTGCAACTGACATTGCGGTAATTTTTAAGTAAATTGAATTTAAACTAGACACATTGGATGAAATTTTAACTTTAATATGACATAATGACAACGTGATACAATTGATACATTTTGCACAGGTGTGTCTTTAGATCAATAAAGCGTTGGCCACGACGACAGAACATTAATAGTACTAAAAGAGTGTGGCTTTTAGATTATTGCAAGAGAGAAACAGTTTGAAATTAGTATAAAGGAAAGAAGAGATGCATACATAATTCTTTTTTATGTGTCTAAAGGGGCGTATTATTTGGTGAAAACTCATAAATAATTAAAAGTTCTGGCTTTATTTTCAATAATTCTAGAATTCTCGATAGTAAAAAAATTCTCGATAGTAAAAAAATAGTTCTGGCCACTAAACCAACGAAAAATGTCTTATAAAACTCAGACGTCAATTTCACGTAATGTCTTACTTTGTCCTACAACATTTCTCTTATCAGTAATTGTCAAAATTGAAAAGATTTATAGTATATTTTACATGAATTTTAAGAAAAGTTATTTTTTAAAAGCAAAAAAAAATATTAATTAAGATGAAATAAAAACAAGCGGATCTATGTATATATCAATAGATATAGAGGTGAGATATTGCTCGATTTTCGAGTTTTGCTTATTCTAAAATAATTCTCGTATAGTTCTGGACATGCGCATTACTTTTCCAAAGAAATTTAATAATTAAAACAATTAGAAATTTTTTTAAACAATTATTTTATTTTAATGTATATTAATATAATGTATATTAATATATTTAATATATTAATATATATTTAATATATTAATATATATTATTTTATTATAATGTATATTAATATTTTATTTTAATATATATAGTAATATTTTTGAGTATAAAGGTGAGACGCCAGTCAATTTTTGAAAGTTCTGCTTATTCTAAAACCGTTCTCATATAGTTTTAGGCATGTATATTGCCTTTCCAATTTTTTAAGAGATTTTTAAAGATAAAAACATTTAGAAATAATTAGAAATTTTTTTTAACAAATTATATTGCTCCGAACCATTTTTGAGTATAAAAAATTTTCAAAAGTTGTCTCTATTTTCGTACAATTGTATGACTTTGAATCTGTTTCAGCAGAAAATTCTGCAATAATTTGTTAAAATATTTTTTGAAAAAATGTATTATGTAAAGATTATGTAAAGAAAAATGTTTTTGTATTTAGTATAAAAATAAAATGCTTAACGTATCCTTAGGTAGTCCTTTCACATTGCGTAAATTCAATAATAAAATTATACAATTCTGCGCTAATTATGCGCTATTATTATTAAAATAATTTTGATTTTTGCGCTGCAATCCTTAAGGAACTTTTCTCTTGAAGCAAAAGGCAAGATTCTCATATAATTTGTTTAAAATTGCAAATATAGAAAAATTAATCAATTGATAAGTTTTTGATTTATATGCTACCATCGAGATGATTTCTGTGCTGCAATCTTTAAAGGATTTTCTTTTTGAAACAAAAGGCGATATTTTCATATTATATGTCTAAAATTACAAAACTGAATAAATTAATCAAGCACAATAAGTTTTTGAATTATACGACAATGACTTTTGCATTATAATCCTACTATATATATGAATAATAAATTTATTTATTTATTAAACGTATGTGAAATAAAAAACTTTTAAGGAGAAGAATGGTAAATATATAAAAAATTTTGAAAGATTACAAATATTTTAAAGTTTGTAATTTGTAAAGCTTGTATGGATATCTAATTATTGTATATATGATATAAATAAATTGGATAAATCAAATATACTTGGATAAATCAAATATACTTGTCGTATGGTTAATTTTCCTTTTTTTGCAATTTAAAACAAGTTATATGAGAATTTTGAGCTTTTTTTTAAGAGAGAAGTTCGTTAAGGATTGCAGCGCAAAAATCAAAATTATCTCGATACGATAGCGCATAAATGATCAAAGACTTATCGTGTATAATTAATTTTTTCACCTTCGGAATTTTAAATGAATTATATGAGAATTTTGATCTTTACTTGACCTTGAAATAAATTTAGTTTTAACCGTCGCTGTTCAAAAGTTATTAATAATTAAATATATA
>JBCAUJ010000016.1:4371572-4383246 GCA_038406275.1 Cataglyphis albicans | reverse complement strand
TAAATTCTAGTGTAATTGTTTTTTGATTTGCAACTAATTATATATATTTTTCGGAAGTGGGGGTGCTAGCTTAATGGTAAGTCAGCAAGCACCCCCATCTTTAATTTCGTTTTCCTGCTCATGGGTAGAAGCAATAAATTCGGGCTTAGGGCAATAAATTAGCAACAAATTAGCACTTAATTATGCACTATAGCCGAACCTGATTTTTCGTGTTGGGGGGCCAGGTTAATATGGGTAAGTTTGTGAATCATTTCTATAACTTGTATGTGATTTAGATTCTATATAATTTCTATTTCTTTCCTTTTGTTCAAATTTAATATGGAATATGGATTAATCTTGAGAACATTAAAGTTTATCATATTCATATCAATTCTTATCCCTATTAAGCTATTATCATCTCGATATTTATATATTTGATTAATGTCTTGTATTGTGTAATTCTTTTTCAGTTTAAAAGCCATAATAAAATATTGTAGTTATTGTAAGTATCTGTGAGTAATGTAAAGAAAATTAAAATTACAATTAGAAAAAGAAAATTACTATTAAAACGTCACATTAGAAAAATTATTGCTGATCAAACAAATATTCGCAGAAAGTTCTAAACAATCTTCAAAAGAAGTACACATTATTCATACTTGTATTGAAGATTCTTGTGATTCAAATGTACTTGAAATTGTTAATAAGAAAAATTACATATTTGATATAAATAGTACTATTATTGATATAGATAATGAGATTTTGTTTTCAAATAATAAATGTGCAAAACATTATGAACAATGTGAGACTAGTGTATAAAGGGATGATGATCGTAATTTAAACAATGTTTCTACTGATAATACTGAGAGTAATAATAAAAAAGAGTTTCAAAATGCTATAGCTACATGGGCTGTATCATACAATGTTCCTTATAATGCATTATTAAAAATATTGTAGAAGTGCACCTTTATAACTATCCATGACAATGCGAATATTGTTAGACTCCACGACAAACAGATACTCTCAGCAGAGTATGTGAAGGAGAATATTTTCATTGGTTTCTTCATCTTTAGATAATATTATTTAAAAAATGTTATTAAAATGTGATGAAAATTAGTCTTTGATTTACTCATTAATATTGATGATCTTCTTAGGAAAATCATCTATTGCTTCATTATGACTAATTTTATGCTCAAATATGAAGGATAATCGGTGTATCTTATTGGACATCATTTTGGGTATGAAAAATCTCGAGATCCTAACGTTTTTCTGGAAAGCTTAGTAAATGACTTAACTCGTTTAATAAATCAAGGTTTTCGTAAAGCTGGTAAAATAATAAAAATAACACTGTTTGGTTTAATATGTGATGCACCGGCAAAAGCGTTCGTTTTGTGCATAAAAGGCCACACTGGGTTTTATAGTTGTACAAAATGTACAATTAAAGGAAAATATATACATAATAGAACTTGTTTCCCAAATACAACGCTTCCGTACCATTTAAGGACAAATAAATTATTCACTGTTAATATCTACAAAAATTTTCGGGATATTCTATTTTAAATATTCTATTTTATTATAATAGTTTTTTTAGTTTAATTATTATTATAATATTCTATTTTAAATAACATTCCAAGATTTTTATCTATATCACATACTTCATTAGATTATATGCACCTTTTGTGTTTGGGAGTGGATGTTTGTATAGTTGTAAAAAAGATGATACTTCTTTGGATAAAGACTATTTTCTGTACATATAACTTCAAGATCAATCAACAAGATATTACATTTATAATTTTACTTAGAAATTCTATGCCAAAGGACTTCGTAAGAAAACTTAGATTTTTGAGAGATGTAAGACTATGGAAAGCTTTGAAATTTAGAATTTTTTTTTATATAAAGACTATATAATCATTTTATTATTCTACATGTAGCATGTAACGATATTTGTAAGTCTGTGCCAAGATAGATTTATAAATTGTGCAGAAGCTGTACTTAATCATTTCATGATTTCTTTTGAAAAATTATATGGTAAAGAATATATCTTACATAATGTTTATAATCTTTCGCATTTATTCAGACGTAAGAATCTTTGGACCGCTAGATAATTTCAGCGCATTTCGCTTTGAAAATTTTATGACGTCTATCAAAAGATTATTAAAAAAAAACCATTAAGAAAAACCATTACCATTTTGAACCGATAATGGATAGTCTCGAAAATGAAAGATAAGGGATAGCTTCTTTTTTGACAGAGTGGATGTTGAAAAAAAGGCTCAGTTATCGGTCTCCTAGATAGAGTATTTTTATTGTCTTATCCCACATTTCATTCAAAAAACATCAATCTTATTATACAGATTCTGCTTAATAATTCCTACCCTTTATCTTTCATTTTCGAGACTATCCATCATCGGCTCAAATGTTTAACAATTTACATTATATAAAAATGAATAGTAATACACAGGACCAACTCAAGACTGTTTACTTTACAATTCCGTACATTCCGTCTATATCGGAACGGTTTATTGATATCACAAAAGATCTCGAGATTAAATTATCTTATTTTAGTCTTAATAAATTGCATAAATATAACGCACAAAGACATCATCCCAAAATCCCTTTAAAAATGTTGTGTATAAGATTGGTTGTTTGGATTGCAACGCGTAGGACAGACACGCAGACAATTGTCAAAAAGAATTTCAGAACATCGTAATCACATAAAACGCAACACAACGGTTCAATCAGTTGTTACCGATCATAGGATAAATTTTAATTATAACTTTAATAAGGAGAACGTGGAAATTTTAAGATAATGAACCATCTCTTCATAAACGATTGTTGTCAGAGATGATTTTCATAAAAAGACAAATAAATAGTCTAAATTTACAAACAGACACAGAATGCCTACCCGACATATATATGACCGTCATCGATAAAATGTCAAAACTTTAATATTCAATAACTGTTGTTTGGCGCTCCTAACGTATCGTTCTCAATGTTGAAAATTTGTCAGTATATATTGAGATCCCGATGAAGATGGTCGCTTCGCTCCTGTTTGATGTATACCAAGATATATTAAGGTAATGACACCACATTAATTGTAGTCAGTTTTTCTACCTTGAGGGTGGTCATTAGAAGATTATTGTAAATTGTGTTTTTTCTTATTTATTATCTATGACATACCTTGTTAACGTATTTGTTTGTTTATTTATGATTTTATTTATTTTATATATCTGATTTATTCACTTACCAACATTTAATTGAATCATTTATTTATTTATGTTTAATTTTTATTTTTGACTTATTCATTCATTTATTCATTAATTTTTAATTTAATTTTATTTATTTTTATTTTTGACAGTATTTTATATTTTGTTATTCTTTTTTTGAATCATTCATTGTTTAATTTTTAAAAGGATAAATAATTGTCTTTGAATAAGAAAATTTGGGGATTTAAGTATTATAACCTCTTTATGCGTTTTATGTTAAGTTTAACCCATCTTATCAATTCCAGAAGGTTTGCTATTGAAATGATTTGAAAACAACATGTCATGCATTTCCTGGTTTGCCAATTTGGGAGGGACATGAACCGTCAAGTTTAAATAATTGAGATTCTCAAGACATCAGAGAAAAAGGCGCCTATGATATCTTGGTGATGACAAATCAATGCATATTATTATGATATAATTGATTTGAATATAGATTAATTCCCTTGGATTGATCCAATTTAACTATATGTTTGCGTCTAATTTTCACGCTAAAGAAGATCCCAAAAAAGGATCGAAACGTTCGTTTAATTTTAATTTTGTAATATCGTAAATTCGGCACTGGATTAAGTTAATATTTAAATAAAGTATGTGCACCAACTCCAGCGCTGGCTCTTAATTGGCAATTATTTTTGTTTGAATTTGTATTTAATAGAGCCTGTACTTTTTGTTTATTGTATATATATATATATATATATATTTATGTAAAATATAAAACTACATGCATAATACATACCTGCATAAAGTTTATAATATATATCTGCAATATCTTAATATAAGTTTATAATGTATATCTGAGTATATCTGAGACAAAAAATATAATTATTATAATAAAATATATATTAATTAAATTTGTTTTTATTTATATCACAAAATATACTTTAAATTATATTTAATAATAAGAAAAGAAATATTTTTATCTATTATTACAGATTTTATCTATTATTACAGATTTTATCTATTATTCAGATTGCACTGCAACATAGCTATAATATTATAGCGCAATCTTGCTAAAAGCGGGCATTTTTACGTTGCTGTGACATTGCATCCATGTTGCAAATACATTGCGCAAGCAATTTGCAATATTACTATATTGCAATGAATTATTTTTGCAATCTTTTTGCAATCTTTCAGTGCTGTATGGGAAGCGATCAAAGTATAATCTCTCTTGTAATTTCGCGATATTTGCCATTGCGATATAGCTAAAATTCCCCAAAAAATACGTCGGTGTCAGTGAATATATGCACATTGTGGGATTGCCGGATTGTAGGATTGCGGGAATCATGCATGTAACATGCGATTTTGAGACGTTTGTGACATCTAAATATATCCTCAATCTAAATACATCCTAATGATCTCGGAAGATAATTCTACGAATATGGACTATCGCATACTTATAGCGTATTCGATTTGTTGACTCGACCTGACTCTGGGTCGAGTCGAGTCAGATCTCAAGTTCGATTTGAAACTCAATGACTGCAAACTATCATGGCGGAAAGCTGTTTATGATTGATTTCGTGATTTATAACCTCCATCAAAGAATTTTTAACATTATTATTTATTATATTTTCATTATTACTACTTATTCTTTTTTTATTTTATATAATGTAAACTTATATTTCTATGATGATGATTTCTATGCTCAAAAATAATGTTAAAGACTCTTTGATAGAGATTATGAATCACGAAACCAATCATAAACCGCTTTACGCCATGATAGTTTAGAATGCGTTCCATTTCACGCATTGAGCGCATAGATCGCCTGAAAATCTATAATTCACGTAACATATATTATAGATTTCCAAGCGACTATGCGCTCTATGTGTGAAACAGAACGCAACCATCAAGTCAATGAGTTTCAAATCGAACTTGAGATCTGACTCGACTCGACCTAGAGTCAGGTAAAGTCAACAAATCGAATACGCTAATGGTTTTTATTCGCATTTCCAACAAAATAAGGAGATCAATTTTTCATGGCGAAATATCGAGATAGCAATAGCGAAAGCGTGATTAAATCATCGCGTGGATAAAACATGAATAAATAATTGCGAACAATTGCACTCACCGGACAAAGGATTTTGTGATGAAGCGGTGAGAAACGAGGCAGAAGAATGAAAGGAGGAGATCATCACTTTCTTTAGGCGGTTACGCTATCATTTTGGATATTTATAGATGAAATTGATCGCGAATCGATCCCAAAAATATGCTTTCTATAATAATTCCGCATACTAATTGATGCGATACATCATTTACACAAATAGCAACATTTCTCGATTTATTACAAATAAATGGGAACTAATATATACAGGGTGTTCTAGATCAGCCGTATATCTTTTTTTTTCAAAAACTAAGCATTTTAGAGAAAAAATTTATCTTATTATTCTGTACATAAAAGTATTACAATACAATTATCGAACATTAAATAATTTTCGAGATATTTTATATTATATACTAAAATGTCAGATTAAGATATAAAATAACTCAAAAAATTTTTAATGAAAAAATATTTTATGATAGTTTTGGAAAGCTCTCGACATAAACTATAAGAATATGCAATAAAAAGAGGATTCCATTTAAGAAATTAAAGATGTCCTTGACTTGACCTTAATGATGTCATTCAAGGTCAAACCAATGACACCATCTTATGTTCCCCTCAAAACAATTTTTGTTCAAAACGTTTTTTTCTAAAATGCTTAGTTTTTGAAAGAAAAGAGGTGTACGGGTGGTCTAGAACACCTTGTATACTAATTAAAGTATCCCGGTTATACTAATGACGCTGATATTTGTCGAATAAATTTTTTTCTTATCATTGCAACACTGTAATGCTCCATTATTCCAGACACTTGTGGATCTATTTCGGATCTATTCTACTATGTCTATCGAAGAAAAAACACTCGAACTTATATATACATGTAATACATGACACTTTCGATACTTCTGGCACTCTCGGTATTTATACATCATGCAACCGATGCATTTGAGCAACGATCGATCATCATCATCACTCAGGATTTTGTTTAATTCTGACTTTCTTCTTAGATCTATATCGCAAATAACTATATAATCTGAGAAGAGTAGCGAATCGCTTGATAAATCTTCTACTTAATGCAGACTATCGATGTGACTACAGATCCAAAAACGAATAAGACGCGTAATTAACTAAACTTGCAGTTTGAATTTCTTAAGATTATAAAACACGCGCTATGATTGGTTGATCCTCATACGATAATCGTAAAGCAATGCTTATTGATCGATTCTTTTGCAATAATAGTAAAACAACCCACTCAGCAGACAACACAGAACACATTTCAATTACATTGCAGCAATGTTATAATGTTACAAGTTGCAATATTGTAGAGATATTATAGAAATATGTCACTGTAATATTTTATGTAATATTTAAATGTAACTACACATTTCAAAAACTGAGTATTTAAAGTCAATTGCATCATCTTCGGTTAAATTAACCGATGGTTAAAATCAGCAGGGTGGCAACTGGAATGATAAGAATGCTTGGTTTTCCTTCACCTCTATTTTCTGTTGCTATCCTACTGATTTTAACCGTCGATTAACTTAACCAAAGGTGGTGAAATTGGCCTTTAGTCATTAGTTTGTTTGTTTACCACTATACAATATACGATATATTAAATCCGTTCTATAATAAAGCGGGGAACACACACTTTTGCATAAGCGCATATTCATAAGCATGAGGAAATTGATTGGTTCATTATTATTGGTTCATTAAAAATTTTTTTTTTTCTAAAATTGTTTTATCGAAATTTATTTTAATAATACTTTTATATACGGAACGTTCCACAATACTTATGTACATCTGTATTTACACGATATCTGTACAATTGAAAAAAAAAATAATACAATTGTTAGCTTTTGAAATTGCGATTAAGATTGTTAAACAATAATGCCAAACAAGAATTGACAACCGTGCTATTTCCCGTTGATATGATACACAAAGTATCGATAGTCAAAAGCAACAAATTCTATTTTTCTTCTATTTTTATTATTATTGATTCATCAAATAATATTTAATTGCACGTATAATTTTAATTATAATTTAAACATGTATATATTCACACACACACACACACACACACACACACACACACACACACACACACACACACACACACATATATATATATATATACATACGCAAGTATAAAATTTGCAAAAAGTGGGTGCTTATTAGCCTTGTTGCGTTACTGCTTTCTGCAATAAGAGGCTAATAAGCATTTTCAGTTTCAACCTGTATTTCGGCCATAAAACGATACGCTAGAGAAACAAGGATAGCATACGATTATCGCTCCTTGTCTGATGTCATCTCATCCCACAATCGCATCGGCAATGTGCTCAATACGTCGGTCATGTGCTTTCATGGACGCTATATGCGCAATGAAAGAGAGACAAAGACGGCGCAATCATCTCTCTTTGTCTAGCGATCAGTGTACTACCACTATCGACAATATCAAAAAGTGGATGTAGCACAGACATGAACCAAAATTTGAAAGTGGACGTAACACGTGAACCAACTGGCTGTGGCTGCATTCCGTTTCACGCATAGAGCGCATAGATCGCCTGAAAATCTATAGTTCACGTTACATATATTATAGATTTTCAAGCGATCTATGCGCTCTATGCGTGAAACGGAATGCAGCCTGTTTTATCCTGCCTGAAAATGGACGTAGCCTTGTAGTTCCAAGCGGCCGTAAAATGGACGTAGAGGCGCTGCTGTATGGGACCGAAAGCTATCGTACGAAAAACGCCGGGATGGCCGCTCTCAGGCTTCTCTCTAGTATTACATATATGCGTACACAAGTAATCCGTCGTACACGCCTGTCGATACCGGCTTACCGCTTTCCAACGCGCTCATTAGCTTACATATTTTAATTAATAACGCAATAATTATTGCCAATTTTGCAAAATGGTACAGGACTTTTCGACTCAGTTTGGTCCAATCTATCTCCACTTTTCGTTTCGTCAGTTACATGTCGGACACTCTGTATATATGAGTTCAATAGTGGAAGATATAACATACAAGCGTCGAATCGCGTACATGTGATGCGTAAAGCGTTCTGCATATTATATATATGCGATTTGCGCTTGTTATACTTGTTATTCTCGCCACTGTCGAGCCAGAACCCAGAACCTCGATTTTGTTTTGGCATCACTGATCACTGATCTGTAGTCTGCAGCTTACAGTAGCTGCAGTAATAAAGTCATATGACCTATTTATTTGCGTGTTGCGTACCAATTATTTACTGGTCGAAAATGATGCATCATCGCGTTCTTTTGTATCATAAGTATCGCAACGAAATTATATCGTATTAGTACCCGAGTATGTGCGTATTAATCGCATTCTTTTTCCGCAATGATTGTATTCGTGCATATGTTATTTCAAAAGCGGCAAGGTAAAGATAAGTGATAAATAGTTGTCGGCAAAATAATCGTAGAGTAATTCATTTGTGACATAATGTAAATTATTTATTTATCTTATTTTTATTTGCAAGAATATATTGTACAATTATTTTTAAAAATATAATGCATCGTGTTTGCATATCGCGTTGCGAACATACAACCTTACTATATAACCATATGTAAATCGTGTAAATGATAACAGCTTTATCATCGATACTTAAAAAGTGAGGTTAATGACAATAATAAATATTGAGCTGGATCGTCAAGAGGAATGCCGAATGATTAATTGATTGACGTATTTTGCTAAATGTGATCAATCTAATATAATTTAACTGAAAAGTGATTTAAAACTCAGTTAATTTGCGTATTCGGGATAAAAATATCGACTGGATAAAAATGTATTCGTATGGATGGAACAAAGAAATATGCGAGCCGGAATTTATACGACAAGAAACGAAAAAGATAGAGGTGAGTATATTATGACTTTTTATTGTTTCAATTTTTAAAATGACTTAGATAAGAGCTTCCGTGCACTTCTCTTTTTCGCATTGACAAGGCAACTTTGCTATTTAAAATTTGCATAATAAAACTGCTTTTTTTGTTTAAAAGTAATAACCAATCATGTATGTTGGGCTGCTGCTTAATAATTGAATGATTCTGCTAAATATGAACAATTATAACATTTGAATTTGAATTTAAATGTCATAAGTCGACAGTGATGAACGCACGTCTTTAAAGATCGCGCTTTAAAAGTCACGTGCATCTCGCTGGTGTGCATTTAGCCGCATTGGTTTTTATTCTTATGTGCGTGACGAAATGCGATGAGGAAAAGGCATGGGTGAGGGTAAGCCGTGCCCATATCCATACCTGTGTTCGTGCTCGTGCTCGTATATCGTGTATCTGTCAGATTAACGGTTTTATACGTGCGTAAGCGAGTTGGGAGTCTCCTCTCGCGTTTTCTGACTCACGCCGATTATAGATCAAGTTATTAAACGAACGCGACGGATATCCAAAATATTTGTGCCGCATCGTCCTCTCGGTTAGTCGGCGACTTTATAAAATAATTCGACACTGAATCGAATTTTCTTTTAACCGTGAGAGGATGAATTATTACGGAGGTTATAACAGCGGAGATGGAGCGGATGATGTGTTCGTTAAAGCGGCAGTCGAGGTCAAACGATTTCTTCCATCGCTCTTCAATATCAAAGTGGTACGCTATACGATTCAAGGCTAAAAAGCCGGTTTATGAAGAAAGCTTGCAAACTTTGTTTGACATTAACAAAATATAGAAATCATGTTTTAGACAATTTTGCACAAATTATATTTTAAAATAAAATTATACTATAATCACGAAAATTTTTTAAGCATGCAATCAAAAATATCTTTAAACGATTTTTTATTACAAACGAATGTCTGTCAAGATGATAGCTTTTTTATCGTCATATGTGACAAAAAACGTCGATTTTTGTTTGTTTTTTTTCCTTTTTCCTTTTATTTATTGATTACATCATAACATTGGGATTTAACAATATATACATATGGGAATTTATTTTTAACGATATGTGACTTAGTATTTTTAAAAACTAAATTTTTTTTATCTAATTTATATACAGGATGACCCATAATAACCGTATCATCTTTCATGTGCAGGTAAACCAGGCGAAATTAAGAAGAAAAGTCCTTTACCTTTTTGTGATTTTCGTAATAATTATTGAGAAATTTATTTAAAAAAAATCGATCAATTCGCATGATATAAGCTATATAAGCGCGAGAAAGAACGGATCAGGGTCAATTTCATCACCTTCGGTTAAATTAACCGGCGGTAGAGTGGCAACTGAAATGATAAAAATGCTTGGTTTTCATTCACCTCTATTGCCATCTTGCTGATTTTAATCAGTTAACTTAACCGAAGGTGATGAAATTGGTGTTCAGAGACAGTCCAAAAGTTTGCGGTTGCGACGAAGTTTTGGGAGGTGCGTTCTACAAATGATAAAATACGAGCAATACATAACGATGAATTCTCGTATCCTAGCAATTACACATCAGTGGGTTGTCCTTTTTTACTATGCGCTTATATTCATGCGAATTAGTCGATTTTTTCAAATTAATTTCTGAATAATTATTACGAAAATCATAAAATAATAAAGGACTTTTCTTGGTTTCACTTGCTCTATTTGTACGAGAGATGATATAGTTATTATGAGATATCCTGTATATACACATACAGAGTGTCCTACCAAAAGTGACTCCTTTTATTTTTTAAACTAAAAGAGATATAACAAATATATATCAAATTAAATTGAACTTTATTGAGCATAGTGGTTGCTTCTAAAAGTTATCTGTGTTAACGAACAAAGAAGTATGCATAATTTTTTTATAATATAATGAATTTTTTGCGGAAAAAAGTTGTAGCGCTATTTGAAATGAATATAACGATATATGATGTAATATAAATATTTTACATATTATATGAGTTTTATTGACTTGAAATATCGGAAGATGTCTACCTTTTCATTTTCTGTCCTGCGTTATGGTCAACTTCTGACTCGTGTATTAGAAATTGACAGATGTCATGTTGTCATTTGATCATAATACTAATCCGAAGTTGGCCATACAAGATCGAAAATGAAAAGGTAGACATCGCCCGTGATATTTCAAGTCGATAAAACTCGTATAATATGTAAAATATTTACATTATATCATATATCATTGTATTCGTTTCAAACAGCGCTATAACTTTTTTCCTATCGAAAAATTCACATTATTATAAAAAAGTTATGCATATCTCTCTGTTTGCTAATACAGATAACTTTTAGAAGCAACTATGCCCACAATAGAGTTCAGTTTGAACCATTTAATTTGATTTCTATTTATTATGGTTATTACGGTTATGGTTATTATGGTTATTATGGTTACTATCTCTATCTATCTCTTTTAGTTTAAAAAATAAAAGGGGATAGCCACTTTTGATGGGGCACCTTGTAAATATACATTGTATATATATA
>JBCAUJ010000016.1:4318075-4336290 GCA_038406275.1 Cataglyphis albicans | reverse complement strand
ATATATATAAAATAAATAAGAGATATAAAAAAAGGAAAAAAAACACAAATACATGCATTAATTTCATTAAAAAAAATATTTTATGCATTCAAATATGTAAAAATTTTTAATTACAGCCTGCATCAAGGATAACTATACGCATTTGCAAAGCGTCTACATGAGAGAGGTGCACTAATATTTCAAATAAAATTAATATAAAATTGTAAAAAGAAACAATTGTGATGTATAAATTACATATATGTATATGAAAAATAGAGATGCAAATGCAAGTAAATAAAAAAGGGAATCTAAGTAAATATGTAATATTGTAGGAAGAGAGAGATATATGAAAAGCATTTGAAATAATATCAGAGAATTCACATACCGACAAATCGCGTTATTGAAATTGCATCTGCATAACAAATTAGTTGGATAATATAGCACTTGGAATTACTTTGTATAAGATTAGCTGAATTAGAGCAGAACGCTGCATGTGCATCACGATATGATTCTGCTAAAATTCTTCAGTAATTAAAATAATAAAATTTAAAAAAGAACAGTTGCGCGAGAAATTATTATTAGTCAAAATATCATGAATTATAACATCATGAATATTTATTGTTTTAGTATATACATATATAATTTTCTATAATATTGTTTTCAATTTACATTTAAATTAAAAAAAAGTAGGATGTAATTTTTGTATCTACAAACAAAAAGCTAGATGTGATAAAAGTCGTGATTACTTTTTATTGTAAATTCTATTTGAAAAAAATTTATCTATATTTGAACTCTATAATTATTTATAATTGCGCTATATTATAGCATGTCTAAAATCGTAGATATTTAAAGGACTCTACGCTTGTCCGATTGGACATTGAGTTCTGTTTGTGCGATTTCTCGCGAAATTAAGGAGAAATGTCAATTATATAAAACTGTAAAAAGAGTCATGATTTTCTATCTATTGTCTATTTATATAAGATTATTAAGTAGATTTTATTTATTGTATGTTTTTGCACATTCGAAAGTATCAGAAAAGTATATCATTGTGTTTGACAGAAGATGTATATGTTTGAATGATTTTTAGAAAATATTTTATTATATTATCAAGTTTTCACTTTTTTATACAAATGAGAAAAAAAGCGGGTCATATATAATATTGTATAACTTCACTTAATAGTTAAATATCTCGAAGAAAGCACTAACCGTTTTTGTTGTCAAATATACATATAGATAAAAAGCGTTCAGTCGATGCAAACTGATTATGGTTTGTTATATTTTTTTTACACAGAGAGAAACAACGTGCTCATTTAAATTTATTCTTCAGAATGAACGTTTCCCATATCTTTTATATCAGTAAGTGCAGCTTATATGGTTAATCTAAATATTTATATCAAGATGTTCCGTATCAAATAATTTATATTTATTATAACCATATGTTGCTTTTCAGTCATGCTGATACTTGTAGAATCCGATTGCGGACGGGTTCGCAAAGTCCCCATTAATGAGGTAAGTTTGAATCCATTTTTATTCGTTAGAAAATTTTAATAACATCAGATTTGAACAGTTTTGATTTCTCCTCTCTGTAATATCGAAATTAACCTATCATTATGTTTCCAATATCGATTGAATATAAATTTATAATCTACACTTATTATTTTATTTTTTTGGATTAGAAGTTAACAAATATTTTCATCATTACAAGAAATTGAAAATATTTATGTAAGCTCTACTTTTTTTCGATTTTTGGGACGCAAATATAATAAGCTATTTTCAGCCATTAATGATTAATTTTTGACCACTGAGTTTAGCACATTTATATTTATTTGCGATTCACATTTACCGGCGCACGTGTAGTGTAAATCTTCCTTAACTTAGTGTAACATCACACATACATATAAATTTTAATTATCATATTATAACTTTACTAGAAGAATATTTTTTATATATCTTAAATAATTAATATAATTATAAAATATAACTATAAATATAATTATAAAATATTAAATATAAAATATTAAGATATACATATATTTTATTATTTATATTTTATTATTTATAAATATACGACAAAACAATTTTAGAATCGATCAGACACGCATCGTACCGAAAGTGGAAGCTGTCGTGGCGCTTTACCTAGTGCTCAGAAAAAGACTATTGAAAAAGCAAGCAATATTGCGCAGAAAGCGGCGCAAGAAGCAAAAGCCGCGTCTGAAGCACAGAATATCGCTGGTCAACAAGCAGCGCATCAAGTATACTTAATTATACTATATTATACATGCCATCTTTTTTTGAAAGAAACATTTTGTAAATTTATTTAATACATATTTTTTGATAAAAGTTTATTATTAGAGAGCAAAATTTATACATATATAACATACATACGTACATATATACATGCACATAAACACTCATAACCACACGCCGCGCACGTGCATGCGCATGCATATATTAAATATATATATATATATATATATATATATATATATTTAAAGTTTTATGAGCTTATTTCTACATAAAACGTACGAATAAATGTTTATGAATATTAAGCCAAATGAATATTATGCTTCGTTATTGAAATAATAGATAATATAATAATTCTTTTGTTAATAACTTTTTAATTAACAACAAGCGACGCTTAAAATCTTTTGAAGAATACTCAGGATAATAATCTTGACAATATATGTCAAGATCATTAAATCCGTTTTTGTAAAATTTTAACATGTTATATGTTCTGAATACTAGGAATATTTTAAAATGATATATTTTGAAAACGACATGCAATCCCCACATAATTATTAAGTAAGAAATTCAGAAATTTACTAGATATATCAAAATGAAAAAAATCGATGACGTGTCACCTTTTATAGATATTTTAGCCAAAAATATAGATATCAAATAATGACTTTATTTAAAAGTTTCAGATGGATATTTTTTTGTTTATAAGAGATGCTGAAAGTATACATTGTTACAGTAAATTATTGAATCATTACTAATACTGTCGATTGTTAAACCGCCTCAAGCATACTGACCTGATTGTAGACACGTTATTTCGTACTGTATTCAAGTGCAGAGGCCTACATTAAAACCTCCTTTCCCTTTCTTTTAGTGAGTCGTAGTAGCGTGTGCTGGTCAACAATTACTATTCCAGAATAAAAAAACTAGAGACACAGCATCGTGGAAAGAATCTGATCTCAAACTTAGTTATTATGAAATTTATTTGTTATTGTCTATTATTTCAATAACGAAGGATTTTTGGTGTAATAATCAGGAACACACACACACACACACACACACACACACACACACACACACACACACACACACCATTTGTTCATACTTTTTATTCATTTATAACACACTCATGAATAAAATATACTTATGACTCACCCTATACAGGGTGTCTTATTTTAACTTTCACTCCGTAATAACCTAAAATCTGTAAGTTTTAGAATAAAATTTTTTTAGACAAAAGTTGCTTGGTTCTAAAAAAAGAAGATAGAAATATGAGTTAGATTTTAAATTGTTAAGATCATATCAAAGTCACATTGAATTTTTTGAACTAAATTCTTATTTTTTATTTTTGTAGCTTATCTCGAGAGCTTTTTAAAACACTATAAAAAGTGTTTTTTTTTATTATTTTATATCTTAATCTGACATATTTTGATATAAAAAATATAATATTTCATAAAATATTTAGTTTTTGAATTTTAACGTAGTACTTTTATGTGCAGAATAATAAAATGAAATGAATGAATTAATGTAAATAAAATAATTGTTTTTAAAAAAAGTATGTAATAATTTATTTTATATTATTTTATATTATTACAATTATTTTATATTATTACAATTATATTGTTTGTTTTTTTACGCTAATTAATTATCTCATTATTTTGTACATAAAAGTATTATAGTAAGATTATCAAAAACTAATATCAAAAAAAAATATTTTATAAGATATTTTATATTTTATATCAAAATATGTCAGACTAAGATATAAAATAACTCGAAAAATATTTAATAAAAAAATATTTTATTATAATGTTTTGAAAAGCTCTCGAAGTAAGCTATAAGAATATGCAATAAACAATAGAAGTCAGTTCAAAAAATTTAATATGATCTTGATATGACCCTAATAACGCTATGCAAGAATTAGCTAATATTCTTATTTTCTTTCTTTCTCATAACCAAACAACTTTTTGTTTAAAGAATTTCCTTTTAAAACTTACAGGTTTTGAGATATTACGGTGTAAAATGGGACACCTAGTATATAAAGAAATAAAAAAAAATTTCTCTCTCTTTCTCTCCTATCTTTTAATATGTAATTATCTGTCTCAGATCATGGTCTGTGCGCGTGTTGCTAATGAAATGTGTCGCGCAAAAACTGTCGTGGAATTAGCAGCATGAGAGTGATTTGTCACGTTAATTGCCTTTGCATATATTTGCGTTTTAAGATTGATATTTTGTTCAGCAAATATGCTATCGTATACTTAATAGGTAAAAGCTCAACTGGCGGAAAAGGCGGTTCAAGCTGCAAAAGCCGCTGAAGCGGCCTTATCAGGTAAGGAAGTGATGGTTGAACAGCTGCTAGAAGAAGTGAAGGAAGCACGAGCAGTGGTTCAGGAAGAAACGGCTTCCTTGCAACAAGCGCAGGCTAACGTCAATGCTGCGATGCAGGCAGCGCGACAATCACAAGATCAGGTACATTAATAATCGAAGTGAAATCATTAATTGAACGATAATAACAAGATGAATGGTGGTTCGAATATGTAAATTGCAACGTAACAAAATATTACACGTTTTATTTTAAATTATTTAGATTACAATTTAACAAGAATTGATTTGTGATCTACGGCTTATATTTAAGTATTTTTTATATTTTTATTTAAGTATTGACGTATTGACTCCGTTGATTTTTTTTATAATTTGTTTTATTTCTCTTATATTTTTTCGTATAACTTATCTTTATATTATTTATATTATTATTTTATTTATGCTTAGGTCTTGCCTTTCGGCTTACAAACTTCCGATTACAAAATTTGTTCTATCCAATTTGAGCTTAAATTTAAATTTAAATTTAAATTTAATACAATACAACTAAAACTAAATTAAAACTAAAATTAAAATTAAAATTGAATAATGACTAAAATAAATTAAAATATAGACTACACTAAGACTGTAACTTTATCTTTATATCTTTGTTGAAGATTTGAAGAGACTGCTGTTATCACTTTATCTTAAAATATAGAAGAAAATGATAGTTTTTTTCCCAATGTTATAGATTATTTAATTTATTTATTTATACGCGTGTATAATTATGTATACACACATATTGTATATGTATAGAGATGAAACCGCTTATGGACAATTAAAAAAAAAGTCGCTATTGAGTTGCTATTGTTAAATGTCAGAGAAAAATGAAAATTGTTATCTCTTTATGCGATGCATTATATTTTGAAATTACAGTTGAAGACATTGACGAACGCAATGCGTACAGCCAAATCGAACGCGGCAAATGCGCAGGCGGCCGCTGCCGGAGCGCAAAAAGCCCTACGAGAAAAAGAGGAACTATTAGAGGCGGCCAAGAGACGAGTGGACGAATTATCAAGTCAATTACGAAATGCCCGACAGGATCTCTTGAACACAAGTCGTGCAGCAGCCAAAGCTAACGCTTCTGCGCACGAAGCGAAAATGAATGCTAGAAACAAAAGAAGATTGGCAAATCTTAGGAGATTGCGAACACACCTAACTGCGGCGCGAGCTACTTCTTGAGATGAGACATACAGAAAGATTTATCAAATGCATGATTAATTATTAATAATATTGTGCACTTTAACAGTTTTGGACGACTTTTTTTTACAAATATACAGATTTCGTGTTTATGCACATCCTTTGTAATAAATGATTAAAAGAAATGCTGGTGATTGAATAGTTTTAAAAGATTGCGCGCGCATACTAACTTGATGAATCATGTTTGATAACTTGTATATGAGCATACAATAAATGAAAAAGATACACGTTAACAAAGTAGGCTAATTATTGAAATTCATGCAGACTTATAATTAAAGCATATTGCATTATTTATTACAAAATAAAAGTCATTTTATGTATACGCGTATAAATAACTCTGCTTAGATTTTATTGCTTATTTAATTGTATTACATATGTGAAAAAGAAACTGCAGAAAATAGCAAACGGGTAAAACATAATAAAAAATTTTTGAAATTTTCAAGTATTGGAAACAATTCACAGAAAATAATTTTTTTATTCAATTTAAATCTATTGTACAATCTTAATGTTTATTTATTTGGGATAAAATTAGTTTTTATTTATTGTCGCAATATTATTTGCGAGCTAGTCCAGCATTATGTAATATGCTGTAGATTTTTTCCCTGGAAATTTTGTCTGTTTCTCGATCGGTTACCTGTAAAAGTATATAAATATTGTAAAAAGCTACAAGAACTTAATTTGCTATTTAATTTAAATTCATTAAAAAGTTAGACAAAATTAGAGAGCAGAATACAAAAAAAGTAATTTTATTTTTTTATTTAATATTACATAATAAATAAAGAATAATTCAATAAAATGTATAATACAGTATAATATAATATAATATAATACAGTAAGCTTTTTATAGTTCTGAAGAATTTTGTAAAGATTATTAAATTATTTTATCTTTGTTTATTTATTTATTGTATTGTTTATTTATTTATAATATTAGATATTATATAGATTTATTTATAATATTAATAGAAAACATTAATGCATAAAAATTCTCATACACACACGCAGATACATACACATATAATATGCATACGTCCGCGCACATGATTCATATAATATTATTAAATAATTAATAAATATTATAAATAGCATCAATATCAAAAGCAGACAAAATTCATATGTCAATATTAAAAATTTAACGTTTGAAATAATTATATTTCAAAAGATTTTAATATAATAAAATAAAGAAATAGTTTTAAATGATTGAAAATAAATATATAATACTTGGTAAATTTCACTTGATAAAATAAATTATGAAAATATTGTACCTGCATTTCTTTATCAATAAACCAGGATTCTTTGGCGAGACCAGCAGCAATGTTCGGATTTTTATAGAAATTATTTCGTAATTGACTGGGCAAATTGTCTTCCATAACAGAATTAATTAAAACAGCTGGATGGGTTAGCACTGTGTCTTGTATCGCACTTTCAGATACAAAAAAGATCGGCGCAGCTATGCAATTTGATATTAGACTGAATAGGATAATAATATTTATACAGATAGTCGGCATCTTTTCTCGGCACTTTCTGTAAAATTAGAATATCCTTGCTTAAAGCAAAAAATATACAATTTGGGCAATAATGATTATTATTGAAATAAATATTTCTACATAAAAATACGGCTCGATCTCTTTTTTATACATTGATAATGTAAGTTTTTTTTATAGTATTGGAAAAATAAAATGTAAGTTTTGACAAAATGTAGCATTATAATGTAACATTATGTCATAATAAAAATAAAAATTAGAATTGTTTTCATTCTCAATAATTTTAATTTGCTACGTTATTATACTTTAATTTTATTTGAACACTGTTCTCATGCAAGAATTGCATATGCTTTTTTCTCGTGCTACAAAATCTATACACTAATTTTATGCTTTTTAAAGTGGTGGTATTTTAATGTTTTAAGATATTGTAAATATCACTGATATTAATATAAAATTTATGTATATTTATTTATTGATATATTGAATTATGAAAGATTCAATTATAGCATTATCTTAACATGTATGTATTTTTTACATATATTGCACTGCAAGCACTGTGATTGTAAAAGTCATCAGATTTTATCAAAAGTTTTAAACATATACCTTTCAAACGTTACAGAAATTTACAATATTTTGCAACAATGGCACATTTACTTCGTGCTGTCTAACTGAGTTCAAAATCCGTGCAGCAAAGCTTATATACATCATCGCCGACCAATCTTCTTGGAGCATGAGTTAAAATTAAATGCGTCCCTTGGTCATTCACTAGCGCAGAGACTCGACTCCTTTTTCATGTTTACCTTCAAACAAGGTCATTAATCTTTTGTTAAACTGAGTCAAGGGTGATGATCTTTTCAATCGCTTTAATCAAATATCGAGCAAATATATTTATATAATAGCATTTATCAATTTATAGGTATATCATGTATTTATACCAAATTTTATTTATAAATTTATCAAACAAATTTACATTAAAATATATAATATATAGTTTACATTAGAATGGAATTGCATTAGATTAGTATAGAATACATTAAATATTAATTTTTACTTGATTATTAAATAAATTTTAAATATTGAAGCAATATCATAAATAACCTAAAAGAAATATGGAAAAAAAATTTTATATAGCTCGTAAAGTTTATCGTATTTTAAATCATATCGTTTTTGCGCTATTTTTTATCAACATTAGATGTTCGTAATTTTATTGCTTGCGTTATCAGCATAACAATTTTCTTAATTAAAATAAATTTTATAATTGAAATAGAGAGATAAGAGAATGGAACTACCTTGTATTATTGAGGTCAATGTTATGACCTTACAATAACTAGTAAACCTTACAGTAACTAGGCAGAGCGGTTACCCTTGTCGACTTCAACGCAGAAAAATTTCAGAAAATCATTCAATATTTACTTCCTATTACAAGTTAAAATAAATTCATAAAATTTGAGAGAAGAAAAAAAATTGATGATTTTCTATTAAAAAATATAATCAAATATAGCTTATGTTCAATATCCAATAATTTAATTATTACTAAATGCAGACTTATTTTTATCAAGATTAGCAAGATGAGAAAAATTAGCAAAAACTATTTATGCAATTTTTATCATTTTTGAAACATTTTACAGGCACTCTGTTCAATCTCTTTTTTCTCTTTCTTATTCACGAAAGATACTAATCATAAAATTATTATTACAGTTGTGACGCAAATTAAAGTTTACCAATATTTTCAATTCTATAATAATATTAGTAGATGGAAAAGACGGTTTTCTTATAAACTATTGTGGCATAAATTCTTGCAGGCGCAAGAGCTTTGCTAGTAATCGTTATATCGGTGCATTTGCATATAATTAATGTAGGTTGCTGAGTAATGTTATTGAGTAAAGTCATTATTTGTTGTTAAACAACAATGATGGCAAAAATCATATCTTTTCATGTAACGGGATAAAGGGCATATTGCTATATTTATTATATGCTTTATAACATAACGCTTTAATGTATACACATTCATACTTTGAAATATCTTTTTAAAATTATTGATATTCTCTTTTTCTTTGAGTATTTTCTTTCAATAAGATTTTAATAATTGTAATAATAATGATGAATTAATTGATATGATACATTTATGGTAATATGAATAAGAAATAAGATTGTAAATCTTATTAATATCATGCAACATAATTATCTAAATTATATTATGACAAAATAATAAAAATTGGCTTATTAAATTAACTTTTAGTATCATATTTTTTATTTAAACAATATAAGAAATTTTAATAAAAAAATATTTCTCGTTACAACAAACACTCTGTTTACTTTTGTATTAATAAATATTTAAAGAAACATTCAAAAAATAAAAATATGATGAATATCACGTGTACTAGGAAGCAAAATTTTTAAACATTTTTATTAGCTAAAATTCTACTATTTACAAAAAAATATAAATTAATAAAATTATTCAATTCAATACCATCGCATATCATCATACAAATATATCTATAATAATGTTGCGTAACATTAATTACAAAATTTTTTCGATTATATGCTATTTGTTGTCATATAGAACAAAATAAATTTGTAATATGCATTTTCCCTTATATATATATGTGCTAAATCGATTTTTTTGGGAAAAATTGTAATTGTAAATTGTAATATTCAATGTAATTTTATAATAATTTATTTTATTTTTCAAAATCAGGATTTTGCAGCAAAATCTGCTTTCCATTCTTCAATTTTTAGCACAAGATGCGAGTAGTTAATTTAATATAAATTATTCACAATATACTTCATAAATCTACTATCCAAAAAAATATCTAATGATAAATCAGCGCTCAGGATCAAAATTGTGTACAAACTACATGAATGTTTTCTTTTTCTTAGAATTCATACTGAACCCTATATATTGAAAAGTAGGTTTGGAAAAAAATTATTATTAATAAGTAAAGTAATGAAGAAAATATTAAAAACAGCAATTGATATAAAAATAGACTTGTTCGTACAACCGCCCAAACACAGAAATTAATGAAAAAGAAAAAAATTTAAATAATATTCTTATAAGAATTATCTTTTTAACTGATCTTTTATAAACATGTATATTTGCTATTTGTGAGTCCGAGACAAAAAGACAAGATCATAGTATTATACGTGACGCAAGATAAATAAATTTGAAAGAAAAATAACATTTGCGCGAAAATAGTTTCTAATGTTTTGCCATCACTTTTTGACGATGAGAAAGTCTATGCGACTATTACTCGTTACTTTTAAGTGATGACTGCCTTGCACCAAAATTAGGCTCTAAGGGTACCAAGTAAGTAATCTTTTCGCTAGCATCGATATTATCCTGTTTGAGATCAGATGTATTCTTTCTAGTAGGTCTTCGAGGTCGTTGTACGACTTCTTCATACGCAACATATTCGGGCCTAGCTACTGGTCGTTGTTTCTTCAAGTAGTACACTGCAGAGGCATTTTCTGGCACGTAGCTTTGCTGTGTCGACTTAACTGTCTGAGGTATTGGAGTAACGCTATAACCGGCATTAATAAGGGCAGATAACTCTTCTTGATTCAGAGGTTGTTGATTTTTAGATGAGGGTATACGTACAATTTGAGGATTGTTTAATTGATCTTGATCGATAATCTCCTCGATGGTAAGAGATTTAACGGGTGACTTTTTCAAAAGACCCGACTGAGAAATGTAGACAGAGGATTGAGTTGGTGCAACCTTCAGCTTGTGCACTTGCCGAGGTTGATTGATAACAGGTTGGACGTAAACTTGTTCTTCAACGTTGGAATCACCATTGGTGGATGTAGTAGTAGACTCCGGCTTAGTTACCGATCTAGGAGCATAAGTAGAGCCAGAAGCCTGATACTTGTTTACGTCGTCATTGGTAAAATAATTATTGGGTGATGGAAGTTTAGAAGTAGTAGGTAAAAGATACTGGACGACTGGTGTACCATCAGGATCTACTTTTTTAGCTACGGCTTGGGCTTTGGCAATCGCTAGAATCTCGCTGTTAGCTTTGGCGCGCGATTGTTGATAAACTTTATACAAAGCCTCGGCCTGAGCCTGTGCCAGCGCCTGCGCTTGGGCTTGGGCACGCAATTGATTTCTCTCAAAATTTAAAGCATCGTGATGGGCCTTCTCCTGGGCTCTCACATGGGCTTGTTGCTGAGCTTCGACTTGGCGTATGGCATCAGCGTGAGCCTTATATTCAGCATCAGTTTGAAGTCTTCTGGCTTCGGCAGCTTCGGCAGCCGCCTGTGCCTTCAATTTGGCTCTATAAACAGCTTCTGGATCTTTTGGTTGCAGCCGACCTTCGATATGAGCTTGTCCAGCCTCACTGACGTGATCTCCTTGTTGAATTTGTTCCAAGGCGGTTTGTTGCTGTCTGTATCTCTCGTGATCGACTCTGATCTGTTCCAGAGCGGCGTCGTGATGTTTCTGATACGACGCTTGAGCGATCTTTTGGAAAGCTAAGGCTTGCGCCTCGGCGTGGGCCTGAGCCCTGGCATTCGCCTCGGCTTCGGCTTGAATTTGCGCTTGATGAGCTTTTAGCTGAGCACCATCATCCGCATAATCATACTGTGGAGACGGTCTGAAAGGCCGATCTTGAACGCCCTTTGCCTGCGCTGTTTGGTATTGAAGCTGAACTGGTTGTTCAACTGACTGATATGTTGCTGCAACTCGCTGCTGCGGTGGATAACGAGGAGGCGGACTAGTCTCAATATGGTACTGCTCGGGTAACTGAGATGCCGGTGCTACTGGCGTCGATTTAATATATCCTTGTTGCGAATAGTCGCTTTTAGGTTGCGCTGGAATCAAATTAAACTCCTGGGCCTGATTGGCAGATACCAATTGCAGCAATTCTTGCTCAAAAGTACCCAATTTCGGTGAAGTGTAAGATTCTACTTGATACGTGGGTGCTCCGGATGGGCTGCGCGTCTGCTGCAATGCCGCAGCGCGATTTTGCGCATCGACATGTGCCTGAGCTTGCGCTACGGCTTCAGCCTGAGCCAATGCCTGAGGATGCAACTGAGCTCTCGGTCTGGGAGGAACCACGGCGGGCTTACGGTAATTGTAATATGCCTGTTGCAGCGCCTGCTGCTGTTTGGCATAAGCTGGAAGCGGTCTGCGTTGAGCCACATTGTTTGAGCTTGTGTACGGCTGCGGTTCATTTCTGGTAAATTGTCGCAAAACAGCTAAATATTCGGGCGATAGCTGAAATTTACAAAATTTTTTATTTTGATGGAATTTTTACATTAGGTAATGATACGAGTAATATATAAGATTTCAATTAGCGATGGTACGCAGTCACACTCAAGTTATGAAAAATGAAGTTATGAAAAATATTTAACAAATTTTAAATAGACAAATGATATTATAAGTTATATTCAGCCAACAAAATTCAGAAATTAAACAAGATATAATAAATGGACGAGATAACAATTTTATATAACAAAACCGTCATTTAACATAGCAATCATCGTCTCGATAAACTTTCCTAAATATTATAATTTTAACTAGAGATAAGCAATAGTTACAAATAAATCAAAAGTATATTAACGCAAGAAAATAGCAATCAGAGATATTTTTATCGTTTGGGTCAATCGGATTCTGTTGAACTTGATCTTACAAGCAAACAGTAAGAGAATCATCGAAGGTTATCTCTCTGTGAAAGTATATTTGCTTGCATATTAGTGCAGCAGATGAGCCAATAATCCATAAAGAAGTTACGATCACGAAAGTAAACCGTAACTTCTCGACTTATCAAGGAGCTTGCCTTGCAAACGCAAGGCCATGGAGAAAATATTAATCGTTCACGGCTTGATGAAATTGGAAATCTACACTCTATATACACTATAAGTGGGTGTGGCTGTACTAGTACTGTCAGGTCAGAGCGATTAGAAGGCGTGTAAACTTGTCGAGTTATGCAAGCGAGCGATTGCATTCGAGTGTACGGCATTGCCAAGCGGACGAACGAGCGCGTAGGAAGTATTTAAAGATATATGTCTTTAAAAACGTAATACAACAGAATATTATCTCTATGAAAATCTGCGAATGTATTAATTTGATATTGTTTACTAAATTAATGTAATAAATAACATATCGACATTTCGCGGGCTATTTATTATATCAACATTTATTCATGTTTTGCATTGTCTAATATACACCTTGAAGTATTTTTCTTTAGATTTAGTGAATAATTTTTGTTTATTATTTTAACAATATTTAAAATCTCTTAGTCTCTATATAATAATTTACAGTATATTATAAAATTGTTTAAATTTATTTTAAGATATATATATATATATATATATATATATATATATATATATATAATCATTTTAGTACACATTTCAAGTTTATATGAGTTTAATTTCTTCTAAGAAAAAATCACACAAGAGTTTAATAGAGGATAGAGAGGTGTTCGATGTTTTATCAGTCTTGTAGTATGGAATGTACAATCTCTTGCTATCCTCAAAGTACACTAGTGAAATGGAAATAAGTACGTACAAGTAACGAAAGTAAGTCGAGCTATGACTACTATCGCACATTGCGTCAGAACGCCTAGATCTTGAAGGCGGACCTAGGCGTCCTATTCCGTGCACTGCCATTCGTTTCAAGTACCATAGAAAAATGATCCGTTCATGGCTAGTTAGTCAATATGTTAATGGATAATAAGCGATCAATAGTCATGGTTGGCTGACAATAATGACTGAATTACTCGATGAAATGTCTGATGCTGAACATTCGACGGGAAAAGATTAGATGCGATTTTAAAACGGATGTAGTATCATTATTTCATACCTGTCTAGAATCATCACCGTGCCGAATAACAAATTGACTGGCTGGAGATTCGTAAATGGCGCTGTCGGAAATTGGTGACCTTTTGACAGGATCTTTGATATCGATCTCCAGCAGGATAATATCATCGACGTTGGCTGATGACGATACTGTCTTCTTGGCAACATTGGCGATGGTTTCTTCACCAACGGAGACCGTCAAGAGACCTGTCCATTTTAAATATCATAACGTATAAAAAAAGTGAAAAATAGAATAGAAGGGAACAAGTAGAAGCAAGATATAAGAGCACTTCTTTTTTATTTTAAAAATATCTTATTTAAGTAAAAAATTACTTTATTCAAATTGATTTGTTTTTCTCTTTAACACAAATATGTCTTTTATAAAAAAATATATATTTTTTATTGACATTTCTTATTTACACTTGATATATGTATAGAACATTCATTTAAGAATTCTGCCATCATTTATTACGTAAGATGTCAAATTCTATTCAAATTATTTTGAGATTTGAATGTGATCGCTGAATAAATGAACATGGAAGTGACTTTTATATCGTTCTGCTTGACCGCGAGTGCTCAGAATAGTGCTGGGAAAGCAATGAGGAGAAAGTTGCAATCGAACGTGCACTCGAGAAACTCTTCCCACGGATTTTGCTTTCAACGTTTTCAAGCGTCTCATCGCCATGAAAAGAAATAACGATCAATATGCTGCGTTTATAAAAAATTTAATTTCTACATAAACAATTTGAATTCTTGGTTTGATTTCAAATTGAAATGCATTATATTTAACACATTATATGTGTATACCTTTTGATTCGTAAGTATTTTCTTCGTTGTCTGACAATGAAGAATCACGAGAAATAACATACATATTAATAAATTTGTCGAATTTTAAGCTCGACACGTCGTTATTTCGTGTACACATACTGAATTCATATCGTAATGAAACAGCAAACAATCTAAAAATTCGCTTCCAATTTTTCTTTACAAATACGATCGTAAATTGAAATTATGTAAACTACTGTAAACTAGTACAAAAATAAGAAATAAATGTTCGCTTAAAAATGCTTAAAATTTATAAAAGGTGAGGTATTAAGTAATACAAGTTTCCATCTAGGCTAAATAAATTTTTCTAATTATTTTAATTGATAAACGTATTTTTAAACTTATTGCGTTACCATAAGATTCAAATCATTATGTAGTATTTCTCCCTTGATCTATTCGATTTTTATTTCTTCTTGAAAGTTTTTTTAATATATGATAAAATTTGAATTATTGTAAATATCTTAAATGCCAATTAAGCTCTTTATTAAAAGTTATGCAAATTTTTGATTAATCATGAAATTTAATACTTAATTAAAAAGACTTTTAACTTGTGACGTAAAAGAATAGAAAGCAACTAATAAATTATCTCAAAATTTTTACTATTAAAAAGAAGACGTCAAATTTTTCAGATTTTATTATAAAAATGTGAGTTATAATATAATTAGAGAGAAGAACATCTCTCTCGTTCGTTTTTATTCTCTTATAACTACTACGTTTGGATGCGATCATGCAAATCCTTTTGAAATTACTTAACAGAGGAAAGCGCGCACGCAGAGTCCGGTCAGCTTTCTTTTCTTTGTTAGTTTGTGAGATTCCGCGGATGTAATTTTTCCTGCGTTGAGTAATACTACGTACGCGTCCTTAGATGGAAGGTGCAGTTAAGTAATATCCGTCATTCCGCGAGCGCGCGCGATTAACAAATCTTACCTAATTAACGCTTCGTGAAGTTTGCATCTCTACTGCGAAAATATGTATTATAGTCATAGCGGATTGCAACTTCTTCAAAAAAACATCCTTTTTCTGTATACTGTTTATTACTTTTGTTATATTCTGTAATCAGAATTTTCTAAAAATTGGAATATAATTTGTATATGTACAATGTGTATACTTGTATAAAGCAATTTTTTTGTAAAATCTCTTATCTAATATTATATTTGGTATATTAATATTACTCTACCATTTTTATTTATATGCTATTATTGTGCTTTCTCAAAAAAAAAAAAAAAATTATTACATATCTATTTATTATAATTTATTAAAATGTGTATGTGTATGTGTACTAATGTGTTTGTATATGTTTTTGATAATTATCAAATTATATAATTTTTAAAAACTTGTAAAAATAAAGTCGATATTTTTTTTATTATGCTTTAAGTTAAATGAACGAGATTACTTTTAATGAGAATTGAAATATAAAAATGTGTTTAATACCAAAAATCAACAAATTCTATGATTTCTCTAATAGTTTATATAAATAGATTTTTATATTAGTATTGCTATTACAATGCTTTAATAAGACTATGTTAAATCTGTTAGAAAAACATTTTTTAGCTTTATAATCACTGAATTATGACATAGCCATAATCGGATCTCTTGTTACATCGGATAATCGTAAGATTGAGAACGCGTTAAAAAAAATATTTTCTAATTAATGAACACTCTCTCTCTCGGTTATGCTCCCACATAAAAATATTAATTATTTTACCTCCTTTGCGCTTTAAACTATTATATTTGCCTAACATCGGAAGTGAGGTTTAACGTTCTCATTGTACGCATGAGAAGAGTATACAGCAATCTACAAAGTTAGAACTTTCTATATCTTTTTTTTTCCTTTTTTTTCTCTCTGGATTGCTCTTTTTGCTTTTCTTTTTTCTCTCCCTTTATTCATAATTTATATTATGTATCTCTTTGTATTTAAGTAATAATTGTATCTAAGACTAATGATTATTAATAATATTCATTTTTTGATTATCTTATCTATATACTTTTATGCAGGAAATAATAAAAGAAATTAATTAGAATAAAAAAATACACATAGTTGTTTTTAAGAAAAAATATGTAGCTGCTCGTTCAAATTCATATGTTTTCTTAAAAATAACAATGTTTTTTTTACATCAATTCCTGATCCTCTCATTATTTCGTGTATAAGAGTATCGAGGTAAGATAATAAAAAAAATGAATATTTTATGAGATATTTTATAATTTATGTAAAATTATGCATATCAAATTAAAGCATAAAATATTTTGTGAACTATTTTATTTTTAGCTTCTATTCTACTTTTCTAACATTATACGCAAAAATTTTTTCTAATATTGCAAAGAAGCAAATCATATTAAAAAATTAGAATGGTTCCATAAAAAAAAAGAAAAAAGAATTAGGTTAATCTTCAAATCTGTAAAATACCTCCAATTATAAAAACGTAGATATAATGACCCCTGCATAGCAATTTTTGTTTGAACAATTTTTTCATATAATAATTATTTTACGATTTATTTAAGGTCATCAAGTTAGGTGACTCACCCTATAATTTGAAACAAAAGTTTGATCAACATTACGCGAACACAAATCGTCTTTCAAAACTATGGCATTAAAGTCAATCTGTTCGAGCTACGTCGAACGATTAGAAATGAAATTAGTAATGCAATTGAAACAATGTGAAATCATACCTCATCGATCTTTCACTCTCAGATAATCGGATTTCCTATATAATTTGATCGACATAAAAACTTTTCAAGACAGTATAATTTTTTTGTTTTATTTGACAAGAAAATATCTAGATAAAATTGCAAATTAATATTTTAAAATAGAGAGAATATATTCGTTCGTTTTAAATTGAATTTTGTTTAAAAGTAGATGACTAGGGAAAAAATTTTATTAAAATTAATTTTAAATATTATAAAATAATATCTAATAAAATTTCAAAAATCACATACATGATGAGGAAGGAGGAAAATAGAAATATGAGATATGTATATATTATACATTATCAAATATAATGAATAATGTATACATTATATTTATCAAATATAACATATAATCATTAATTTTCATTTCTTGTACAATGTATATATATTCTCCATTTCTGTACTCAATTTTTTATTATATAAAATGTTTAAATGTATCAATAGTAGCTTTTAATGACAAAATAAAAATAAAATACAAAAAAATCTTTAGACCTAATAAAAATTTTATATTTTATTGTGAGATGATGTTTACCTCTCTAACTGTTTTATAAGATTGAGTGAAGAGAGGGAGAGAAAAAGAGAAAGAGAGAGAGAGAGAGAGAGAGAGAGAGAGAGAGAGAGAGAGAGAAAGAGAGAGAGAGAGAGAGAGAGAGA
>JBCAUJ010000016.1:4310892-4313392 GCA_038406275.1 Cataglyphis albicans | reverse complement strand
AGCAATAATAGGCCAAACTTCACTGAATAATAACTCTTTTATTAAGTGTTATAAGAAAAATAGTACACGACTTTTCTTCTCAGCTTTATCCTGTACACGACGGGTGGTGCGACCGACTCCGGACACCCTGTATACACACACACACACACATACATATGTGTGTGTGTATATATATATATATATATATATACATATATATATATATATATATATATATATATAGTCTTATGTAAAATTGCTTATAGCAATCTTATATAAAATTTCTGTAAAAATATTTATCTTTATTTAATTATAAATGCAAACACACGCGCGCGCGCTCACACACACACAAACACACGTACAATTTTTATCAAACAATGTAAAAGCAAAGGATGTAATTTTTTTGTATTTTTAGTGTAAAAAAGCACCAAAAACACATATTTGCATTATGCAGTAGAAGAATCCAAAATGCATTTTTTATAACTTTTTGCGAAAACTATTCAATAGCAAAACTATTTATTTTTTTGCTTTTTGGGGGTTTTTTGTTTCTTTTTTTTGCATAAAATTCACATATGCATTTTCCAATAAATAGTACACTCATAAAATATCGTCACACTCCGTAATGTATTATCCACAAGGAGGATGAAAAAAAAAACAGTGGAAACATAAGAATCACTTTTACTATTCAAAGAAGTAGCTTGTGAAAAGAATTTTGTTCTCTTTCTGTTAAAACGTAACTCGCACTCACCTGTAAAAATGAGCAGCCACATGGTGAGAGCAAATGAGTGACGGAGAGCTGAGCGAATGTTGAGTAAATGTGAATTTCTAGTGGCTTTATAGACCGAGGAGAAAGGCTACGCCTGCAATCCGGATTAGGTGGGGTTTCCTTCTATCTGCCATTTTTCCATGGCATGTTGTGCACTCAACTACACATTTAGGCATATATGCAGGCTTGATAATGGAACTTCTTCATTTTCGTCTCTTTCAATTATCTCGCGCATTATTGGAAAACTTTGATCAAAATTTTAATGAAATGCAAGATATAGCAAGATGAGTGTCGATTTATCGCTAGTATATTGCTAATAAGAACCAATAGATAAAGTAAAGAATAAGATAGTACGCATTTATCGTAGAGATGTAATTTCTCGATTCTTTTTGTTTGATTTTCAAACTGGATCAATGCCGAGCGCAATATTACAGTTGCACTATGCATCCGCATCCGCATCCGCATCCGCATTTATCGATGAACTTTTCTCATAACGCGTATCATATGTTGTATATAAATTTACTTTGTACAAGTTACGTTATATATATTAAATTCGCGTGATGTACTTGCGAACTAGTATGACTAACAATAAGTGCATAGAAAGACCATTATACAATACAAATGCGATTGCTCTGCTCGCTACAAACTGTCGTGGGAAAAGTAATTGACTGAAGGAAAAACAGACTGAATATATATTAAATAAATATATAGTTTTCCAAGCTTTTCTCGAGCTTCGTCATCAAATAATTTGTCATAAGTAAATTTATATTAATTTTTTATAAGTATATATGCATATACAATGTTATATGTATATGCATATATACAATAAATCATATAATTCTAGGCAAAAAAAAAAATTTTTAATTTTACCTTTATATTTCTTATTATCATATTTTTATATTTTTTAATATCAAATCCTAATCGTGCAAACTTTAGATAAAATTTAGATAAATTTTAAAGTAAAAAATAATTTTAAACAAAAAAAACTTTCAAGGATAAGAATTTCCAAGAATAAGAATCATTCAACGTTATTCAAATGCGCCTGTAGCCAATTCAATTATTATATATGTATATAAATATATAAATAAATATACATATATGTATATTTATATGTATATTTTATTATCATCAGAAAGTGATTTTACAAAATTTATTAGATATAACTTTTTAACGCAGCATTTCCGGACCTATGCTTATAGAAACTTTTTTATTGCAAATTTGAAATCTTGAAATTTCATTGACCTGATCTAAAATGCTCTGATAGCTCATATCGGTGCCTGATTTTGTTTTTTGCTTTTGTTTTTTAAACTATGGCTGGTGATGTCAACATGCTTTCGCATTGCGCTCTCACACTGCTTATAAGCCATAAACGAGCGTATAATGCGCTTATAATGAAATCCTGATTGCGCTAGTTTAGATAGTCGGGCAATAACAAAATGATAGAAAAATGCAACCATTGACTAATAAAATATTTTATCAATTTTATTCTTGATAATTGTCTTGTAAGTAAAATAGTGTCAGCAAAGCTTACCTGCATTAAAGGATATTAATTATTTTCAATTTTTCTAGATTTATCTCTCTTTTTATTAAAAATCAAACTTTTTTATTATTTGCCTTTAAATTTAAAGTTCACATACAATGCAAATTTTAAACTCTTATAATTATATATTATTTTGTGTTATTTTGCATTACAAAATGGAGAAAAATTATGATTTTGTTAAATTGTTTTGCTCTATAATCGTAAAATGCAAAGAT
>JBCAUJ010000016.1:4303392-4308392 GCA_038406275.1 Cataglyphis albicans | reverse complement strand
TCATTATACATTTATACTTTTATCTTATAAAATTTGTACTTGTATTTTTTATACTTTTGATTTTTTAATATATTAATATTACTCAGCTATACGATGTTCAAACTCAAAACTATACTAATTATTTTTTTATAATTTTGTTTGTCAATCCATTTGTTGAAAGAGTTGAATAAAATCACAAAGATCTTTCCATGCGAGATAGTGCGTTACGTGACTGACCTATCCTGACAGTTACCTACTTCATTGTTAGCTTCAAACGTCCTAGAGTCTAGAGGAAAGGGTAATTCTTATCCGCCTCGTGCAACCGTTCCGCTACGCGTTCACAGCCTTTCGATAACGAAAGCGAGCCAAGTAACGTCCTTGACTTTACTTCCCACTAGACGCCAACGCTCTTTCTGATTTTCGTAAGAGTTTGCGACCAAGTTTCTCTTCCTTAACGTTTTTATTACATATATTTAACAATAAATCTGATACATCCTCAATTAAACTCTTACAATAATGTTGCTTAGCAAAAATATACAACCACACTTTGCTTAATAAAATTAATTAATAAAATTAATATGCATGACACTTTGCATAACAAAATCTTAATTATTGAGTTTTAAATTATGATAAAATTAGTTAAATTTAATCGACAAAAATATTAGTAAAATCATTTTTTATCTTAATCACGTACTTAACTATGCGTTTCAATAATCATTTAACTTGTCTTGCGGAAAAGAAGAAAAAAAATACTCGCTGCACTTTTTTCATTCATTTGATATCTGCCAATAATACTCGTTTCAGATTATTATGTACGATTTTCATTCTTCTTGCCATAATTAACGGCAATATTTATGTGTGTGAAGCATAACCATTGACGACGAAACAAGTGTCATGCAAAAGTAAAAAAGTGTTTGCTGAGATTTTGTGCTGAGTTCTTATAGCAAAGATTCAATAATCAATAAATGTATATTACGGACTACTGACATTATATTTAAGTGAACGCGCAACATAGATAATTTTTATGATAGCAAAACTATGATATACAGGGTGTTTCACAATCTCCATACAATATTTTAATAGTGTGTTTTAAAGATAAAATAAAATAAAAAATTTCAATACAAATTTTTTGAGGCTGCAAAGTTTTTGTTATAAGCGATCAAAGTTGTCATGATATCGTATAGAATTCATGTGTTCAGATTCGTAACTACACATATGAGCGATCTGTCATCTGTTATTGATTTTACAAATTAGATAATATATTATCAGATATTAATTTTTATGGCTAATTTTATTGTTTCTTATGCATTTGAGTACTATGTACAGCAGTCAGCTGCATATTAACAAATTGTAAATGTTGTACGTAAAACATTTAATTTCTTCTTAAATGACAATTTAAATAGTTGATTAATTATTATATGTAAATAGAAATATCAACATAATATTTTCACATTTGAAAAATAAAACTTATTTTTAATTTGATCGCAAAGAGAAGTTTTGTGGAAATCAATTCATTTATTTTATTTATCAACAATAACTAATGACAGATCAGTACGTATGTAAATGTAGTTATAAACCTGAGCGCACAAATTCTGCGCAATATTATTGGCAAATTTTGATCATTTATAACTCAAAAACTATAGCCTTGATATTTCCGTATTAAGATTTTTAATTCCATTTTGCCTCTAGAATACGCTATTAAAATATTATACAAAGGTTATGAGACATCCTGTCTCAATAATTGTAATTATAATATCTAAAGAACAAAATAAACAATTTCTTATTGTTTTTTTTTTAAATTTGTAATATTCCTTTTTTTTAATTTTTGTATAACTTCTGCCATTGTAATAAATGACAAATAACGCAATGCTATTAATGCTTTTTTATCCAAAAAAGCACAAAAATATAATATTATTAATTTTCGGATGTTCAAAATCAGTTTTTTTAAAAACAAAGCTTTATAGAAAAATGTTGTGCTCTTTATTATTTACTTTATTATTATCTACTATATCTTTTACATTATTTTCTTGTATTTTTTTTCTACATTATTTTTTTTCTTCATGCCGATTTTTTTTCCGATTGTAGAAAACGATCGATTTGAGGATATCTTGTATATTTTTTGAAAAGAAAAGAGAAGAAAGCTAATGATTCTTTTGATTAATCTCACGCATCAATCTCACTTTCGCCATACTTCTCTCAAAATTCCGCAGTACTCTCTCCTCATATCTTTTACCATCTCAATACTTTTGTATCTCTGCGATAATTGCGATCGACATTGACGTTGAAATTGATAAATTAATATGTTGAGAATTGCAAAATTAAAGTGGAAAATTAATTGTATAATTATAAAACATGATTTGTTGATTTTAAATCGTAAAAAAATTATCTTATTTTTTTTACACATAGCTAAAAATTTAATGAATCATTTTTAATTAATTACACTTGTGGGAGTAATTAAGTAATTAATAAAGTAGTGATTAATCTTAAATATAATTTCCCAAAAATGGGAAATTATATAAGATTAATTAACTAGTTAATTATATTTAAAATACGACAATCTTCAATCTTCTTCGAAGTTCGTCTTTTGTTTCCTTTGGTACGTATGGATTTTTTAATGGATCTGCATTAAGTCTGCGCATAAAAAACGAAAAAAAAAAACAGATTAGTTAATTAACATTAGTTAATTAACAGATAGATTAATATTATGTACATAAATA
Organism: Cataglyphis albicans; assembly: GCA_038406275.1. Lineage (NCBI taxonomy): Eukaryota > Metazoa > Arthropoda > Insecta > Hymenoptera > Formicidae > Cataglyphis > Cataglyphis albicans. Next base: position 4,305,696 of record JBCAUJ010000016.1, on the reverse strand, counting down.
TAACATCGCTCTTATTACTATCAGATTTTATATTCTATAGATAAACAAATTTCCAATAATTAACAAATCATTATCGCTGTAAAATATTTTTTAATATATTTTATTAATATCTCTGTGTGCTCAAATTATTTCAAATTGAACATTTCCGAAAGATTTACCTATAAAGCGATGGTGCATTGGCGCAATTAACATTGTACCACCAGTCACATGCAAATTCGTGCTGATTAAAAAGTGTTCCATTGGTGCATAAGAAAGAGGCACCCTGATGTCCTTCACGTCCGTCATGACAAATGTGATATGCCTATAACAACATTAATTTGATACACAAAATTAAAAACTGTATATTTAGTCTTATAGGGACTTGATAGATTTAATAACTCTGTTTTTTTTTTTAGCAATTGTAATTTTGATTTCTATAATATGAATATACAAAAAAATATTCATTATAAATTAGCCAAAAGATAATGCTTTCCTGTGTTTTACATAAATATGATAATTAAGAAATTAATGTAAAGCACACATTTGCAAGTTTGATAACATTATTGAAAGCAACATGAAACACAGTGAAAAGAAATCAGTCTGAAGAAAATATAAAGGAAGCGAATGACATTCTTGAAAAGGAAAGTTTAACGCTCTGGAAATCAAGTTGCGATGCATAACGGAACATTTCAGTTACGTAGCGACATTTATATACATTTATTGCATTTTATTGTTCATGTAGAAATTAGCAATTTCATGTAGAAATAATTTATTTAATTATATTTTTATGACAATTATCGCTTCCAAATTTGATGTAATATATTAAATGCAAATATCATCAAAGATAATATAATTTATCAGAAGTGCAAGATACCTTGTTCGAAATTTTAAAAAACTGTCGAGCAAGGACAATATTATATTAAACATATATGTGATACATTGAAAGAGTCTGAGCAAAGCTCAATACGACAATAATTTGCCGAGACTGTTCTCTCGAAGAGTTTGTCTTTCACCAAGACAAGATTGGTCTTTACTCTCGCGTTGCCTTGGTTTTAATAATGACAGTCCGTTCTCTTACATAATAAATCCGCTCTACTTTGTCCGCTCACGCTACGTCGAAATTAGTGAAATGATTTTTTCTTACTTTACAAGCAGCATTATCAGTTTTATGTAGAACACGACATAAAGTGCGCAATATACAAAAGTCACTTTGTAAATATATTGTTAGAAGTATACAGTATTAGAAGTATACAAAGTACAAAGAGAGGGTAAAGGGGAGAGAGGAAATCAATATGTTGCGATAAGTTATCTTCAATATGTATAAAAATTGTTTAATTTATTTTAAATATTATTATAGTATTTATGAGTAGCATGTATACCTGCATTTTTATTACCTCAATTTTATATAAAAAAAGCCAAAAAACCAGGATTTTTAAAGTTTAGAAACAATTGTATTAGAATATGCAATTGACATTCACAAGCTTCATTTCTATACTATTATTATTGAAAACAATGTAATTATTTTATTATTCATTTTTTATTCTTAATATTTTTATAAAAAAAGGATAACATCAAATCATTCTTTTATAAACATTTTTAGAGCACAAAAATTATTTAAAACTTTAAATATATATATATATATATATAATAGTTATATCATATAGTTAATTCTATAATTCTATAATCTACTACTATAATTCTCTCTCTTCTAATTTTGCTTTTACATAAAGTTTGTGTAAGTATATATAGTATATGTGTATAAATACCTGACAACCAGTTTCCACATTTGCATACATTCCTGGTACAATTGGAACATATGCGCAAGAAAAACTTGTAGGTGGCACTGTATGATAAATGGGATAATCCACTCCAGGAATTCCAGGAATTTTGCTCAAGTCTTGTTCTTTCTTTGACTCTTCTTTTATGATAATTGGTCTACGAAATCCCACTACCGGTTGAAAATTTTGATACTCATCATAGTCATCCATCGGAATTTGTTTCTGATTCATTTATAAAAATTGAAAGCAATCGGTTATTAACATTATTGGAAAACAAGCAAAACAAAGCACAATAACATGAGATATAAAAAATATAATTATGGAGGCATTTAACATTGATAATTTAAATACAAAGTTGGGCCGAAAAATTAAATATAATAATGTAAAAACACATATAATAATATAAAAAATAATTTTTTTCGAGATGAAGAAAGGAAGGGAGAGAGAGAAAGTGAGAGAGAGAAAGAGAAAAAGAAAGAGAGAGAGAGAAAGAGAGAGAGAGAGAGAGAGAGAGAGAGAGAGAGAGAGAGAGAGAGAGAGAGAGAGA
>JBCAUJ010000016.1:4277129-4290722 GCA_038406275.1 Cataglyphis albicans | reverse complement strand
TTGACCTTAACGATGCCATCCAAGATTAAATCAATGACACTATTTTATGTTCTCCTCAAAACCATTCAATTTTTGTTCAAAACATTTTTCTCTAAATGCTTAATTTTTGAAAAAAAGGGGTGTACGGATGGTCTAGGATACCCTGTATATAAAAAAAAAACTCGGGAGTTTGTGACGCCATCGAGTATCGAAGGCGGTACTATCGGTATCTTAATCACTCGAACGAGACTTTTCATATAATTACGATCGAACCATGAATTTGATCAGACAATTTATTTATATTAATTAAATCTCGTAGCGCGTACATAGGCCAATCTTTTTTAATTAATTTCTCAATAATTATTGCGAAAATCGCAAAATGGTACAGGACTTTTTTTACTCAATTTAATTCACTCTACTTGCACATTTCCGGTGGGGCGATTATTATCGGACACCCTATATATATAATTATACATATAATTAATATATAATATATAATAATAATTAAATACATATAATAGATTATTTTCTTCATTAAAAACGAGTCTTTTTATTTTATACAATGATGCATATATTATTTTATTTTTTACAGCTTTTTTACTATGTTATATGTTCGATTTTCCATTGTCGGAAATAAGAAATGATTTATGGCGTTTTCAAATGTAGTCGCTCTGAAAGCGATTAATGACGTCATTGTATTGTTTCTGTCAATAAAAGACTTAAATTCATAGTAAAATATAACGATTAATTGATCCGAGTTGAATTAATCCGTTCATTTGAAAAATGCCATTATAAAGACAAAATATTCTTATTTGTTATCCTGCACGGAGTTGAAATAATTGGTAATATCATTTAAAGTCCCTTACATAGAGTCCGACCACTGCATAAATTTTGAAAAAACATGGCGGCGATGTATTCACAAAGGTTGCGTTCCGTTTCACGCATAGAGCGCATAGATCGCTTTGAAATCTATAATATATGTACGTAACTATAGATTTACGTAAACTATAGATTTTCATGCGCTCAATGCGTGAAACGGAACGCATCCAAAGTGTAGTATAGTTGAATGTAGTGTACAATTGTGTTTAAGAAATAAAATCTTTTTTTACTACAAATTATGATAATGAAATAGTTTATTAAAACAATTAATTTTAATATTTGAATTAAATATTAAATTAAATATAAAAAATTATTTTATATAATATAGTATTAAATATAAATAAATATTATTTTATTATTTTAATATTTAAATTTTAATATTTAATTTTAATTTAAAAGTTTATTTTTTTATAATAATATTGTTATATTATTATTAAGATATATTATATTATTATGAAGTATTATTAGATTATTATTCAGTATTATTATATTTTTATTATGTTAAAATTAATTTTTCTTTATTTTTTAATTTAAAAATGTATAAAAAAGTACAAAAAGTTTATATTGTGTAATGTTTGTTTCATATTTAAATAAATATAAATTGTTTGTAATTTTCTTATTTTACTTCTTTTGAAATTATTATGCTTCTCAGGATACTTTGGTTCCGCCATGTTTTTCTAGGCTGCATTCCGTTTCACGCATAGAGCGCATAGATCGCTTGAAAATCTATAATATATGTTACGTGAACTATAGATTTTCAGGCGATCTATGCGCTCTATGCGTGAAACGGAATGCAGCCTTTAACCAAAAGGAACACGCACTGTGGCCAAACTCTATCTATAGGGACTCTAATATCATCGTCTTCCAATTACTTCCGGGCCCACTTGATGGTTACAGAAATTTATCCAGGGCTGACAGTCTTTAATAATATCTCGTCGGTGACGAAAGATATATATCATATTATTGTATTTATTCAACAATCAAAATAAACCGCCAAAACGTCATATCCGGTTTTAGGATCCCACAACGGCACATTGACCGATTTCTGATTAAGGATAGAGAAATTCTAGAGAAACAGAACGAAACAATTATTGGGCTAGTGTTTATTTTCCCGATTTGTATTCATAGGGGATAAAAAGAATCAATTCTAAATCAATCAAATAAATTATATAAACAATTCAAATATGATGAATAAACCAACATATATAAATCTTATTTATGCATATTTTTATCTCCTAACCATGCGAGAATAAATATGTATATGTACGTACATAAAAAGATTTTTCATAACCTCTCAATATATTATAGATACATCACTGTTAGTTTTTTTTCTGTATAAATTTTTCCAAAGGTTACAATACGATGACTGGTCAATTGATAATGATAAAACAAGCACAATCGTCGTAATAGATATATATTATGACAAATGTGAGAAAGACGCAAAATAACATCAAGATTTTTGCATTCAATTTGGTGTAGATTGCATTATACTATTCTATATCAGAAGATTGCATTATACTATTCTATATCATCTTGAGAAAATACGAACGATAATTTTTATTCAAATTATTTATTCTTTTGTTTCTGTTTAATGTTATTTGCGCAATTTTGAATTCAAATAACTTGTTTGGAAAAAATCATGGATATCATTGTAAGGCTGAATGAACAAACGGCAGGCAGGGATAAAATAATAAGGTATTTATATTATTTATTAGAATATAATTCCTGTGATATAACAATTGTTTGAATATTCAACACAATATAAAATTTATTCTCTCTTCTCAAATTTAATTTAGCAAAAGTTTTCCAATCATTTATAGCTGTTATTGCATGTGTTCAACATTTTTACCAAAGAAAGATTAACTTCAAATTTATTAAAGAAAATATATCATTAAAATTAATAGATTGCAAAGTGAGTTACTTTATATATTATTAATATTATTAATATTAGAAAAGCTAATGACAATTTTTATATATATATTCATTGCAGATTATTACAATATGGAAGTCGTGCTTATTGGTACTATGCGCAGAATGCACAAAGCACAAAATTCTCAGCTGAAATTTTGAGAAGTTTGGAATTCACTTTTAGTTCATTCCGAAAATGTACTCAACTTTTTGACTTGTAATGTTTCCTTATTATTAACAAAATTCATGTCATATTCATATCATATCTCATTTCTTTCTAGTGCTTCGTTTTGGAAGATGCTTAGACACTTTGTACTTGGCTCTAAAAATGATGAAATATCCTGATCCAACAGTCAAGATAACATTAATTATGGCAAAAATAGCAAATGCTTTGTATTTACTGGCAGATCATTTTATTTGGATCGGCAGAGTAGGAATTTTAAGAGTCAATTTGGAAAAGTGGAATAGAGTTGCAAATAAATATTGGTTAATAACTATTATTCTGAGTTTAATGAGAGATTTTTATGAAATTATAAAGATTGTAAAACACGAGAAAAATATATTTAAACAATATCAAATATTGTCCTGTCTAAGAAATCATATAAAAGTGATGATGGATACAGTTAAAAATGGATGTGATTTATTTATTCCATTAACAGCATTAGGTATCACAAAATGTACTCCTGGTGCAGTAGGTTTACTTGGAATAATTTCTTCACTTATTGGTCTCTATACCATTATCAATCCACTTTATAAATTAACTCCATCTTAGGATAGAATATTTATTAATATGGTGTGTGTGTATATATATATATATGTATGTATGTATCTTTTGATTATAGATATAAATACATATAAGGAAATGGGCATATATGCAATATTCTTACATCAAAATGTTTTATGATTCTATGATTAATTAATATGAAAGATGTTTATTGATTATATGTGATTATCAGGAAAAAATAGATGTCTTTTCTCTCTTTTTTTAAAATATATATTTTATAATACAATATACTTATTTATAATCTAAATATTATATATTTAATAATCTACATATAAAAAAAATATATATTAGGCCTTGCAAATTTAAGTGTTCTTTTTTTTCCTCCATTCTCTCTTTTCCTTTTCCATTCAACATCAAGCAATCAGCATTAATTAACTATAATTTCTTAGAAATGATAACTAATGCACTAACGAATACACTTTATTCTCTTTTATTTCTTTCTCTGTCTCATTCAGTGAAATGATGAAGAAAAAAGTGTCTTATGCAAAAAAAAAACTTTAACAGACCTAATATATATATGTGTGAGTGTGTGTGTATGTGTGTGTACATATATTAAATATATAAAAATTTATATCTTAAATATATAAAATTTTATCTTTTTTTATAAGATAAACATACATATGTGTATATATATATATATATAAAAAAAGATATAAAATTTTGTGTAAAAGATAATTATATAAAAATATAGATAATTTTGTGTAAAAGATAATTATATAAAAATATAGATAATGTTCTCATGATTCTCAAGCATTGTCCGTAAGTATGGGTGCTGTTCCCTCTTGAAGTAATAATTCATATTTATTTGAATAATACATCAATGTAATACCCCATTTTGCACAGATCATAGACCATACTGCTGATATGAATGTGCTCTCAGAAATTGGTTGAATAGCTACATGATATAATAGAAAAAAGTTCTTATGTATTAATACTTTATTATAATTATATAAAAATAGATTTTTTTAGCATTTATACACAAAAAAAACAAAATAAATATGTATCTCTTCTTCAATGAATAAAATAATATATGAAGTAAGTAATCTAAAATAATAATATGCTTACGAATCTTGTAGTAAAATGTAAGAAACAAATACCAAATCAGTGCAGTAACGCCAGTTACAGCACTTACAAAGCCTACAACATTTAAATTCCGCAATGTAACTCTAGTGTGCCATCTCTCCAAAGTTTCCTTGCCTTTTACCCATTGTAAGTGAAAACAGACTCCAGCTAAAGCACCTATACATTCCGAGGCACAAATTAAATTTTGAAATACTAAAATTTCTATTCTCTTCATTACAGTTATATTGAGCTATAATATCAAAAGTGAAAAATACTAATATTTTTCTGCACTGCATATCAAAGTAGATTAATTTCTTTGCATATCATTACACATGTTTGATGATAAATTGTATATATTTGTACATATTAAGAATATCTTTATTAATTTTAGTCTACATTGATAAATCAATGTATATTTTTTATCTATATATTTTCTTTAGAATTTATATTTCTAACAAGAACAGAACAAAATTTATGATAGTTGGTCATGGTTTATATATAGCATTTAGTGAACAAGAAAGACTAAAGGTTCTGTTTTTTCTTTTGATGTTCATATCCAATATAAGTTGCAATAAGGAGAAAGGTTGTATTTTATAAGCACAAAAAACGCAATTTTTAATCTTCCAATCATTACATAAATTAGTTGCATTCAGCAGAGAAAACTGCTCAGTAGCAATCGAACGTGAATGGCTCGTATTTTTAAAATCAACAAATCAACGTCAAGTTGACAAGACAATAACGGAGCGCTTTCTCTGCTGAACGCTTTGATTTTGATATAGCAGAGCTACAAATACATAACGATTTATTTTTATTATCATTAACAATAATCCTTTGTATTTATCTCTTAGAATTTATAGCTAAGAAAAAGTGATAAACTTTTGTCCAGCTCTTTCGTTTTTATATATTAACAGTATTTAATTTTGTTAGTCGAAACAAACTCTAAAACAAATAAAACAAAGTGAAATAAATATTCATTCAGGATCCATACAGTTAGTCAGAGAAAAAAGAATTTCAGGTGTTTATTAATAAAATCTAATAACGCGCTATAATCTGTAACATATTTTGTTTCTAAACCGAAAAAGCTACACTTTTCTAACCTGCTAACATCGACCAAAATCCGACATCGTGGTTTCCATAAGCGACAAACAGGACAAAAAATCCTAACACTCCAATAAATATACCCACAGCACTAATCAGCAGATGCACTAAAACGTCGCGTAACATTTTTTTTTGAATGTCTATCAATTAAGTCGCAACAATAAAATAATTATATGTATCATGATAATTAGGATTGCGTTCCGTTTCACGCATAAAGCGCATAGATCGCTTGGAAATCTATAGTTCACGTAACATATATTATAGATTTCAAAGCGATCTATGCACTCTATGTGTGAAACGGAACGCAACCTAGGTAACTTCCATTTAGACACATAACGATTGGACACTGCACGATTGGCCACGCACATTGCCCGATTGGACACCGCACGGTTAGACACCGCACGATTGGACACCGCACGATTTGATACGACACGACTGGACACCGTACAATTGAACAAAGTTGTAAAGGCCATTGCACGTTAAAAAATTTTAGTCGTAATCATAAATTCGTAAGTAAATCAACCAATTATAGTTCAAACATTCTTATTATGTTAGAATGTTTGATTGTGATTGGTTAATTTTCTTACGGCGTTATGATTACGACTAAAATTTTTTAACGTGCAATGGCCTTAAGAATGTTTGAACTGTGATTGATTGATTTACTTATGACTTTACGATTACGACTAAAATTTTTTAACGTGCAATAGCCTTAAGTTTTCCTTGAACCTTACTTTGTGTAGAAAATTGTAAACCCATGTGAAATCTCACTTCGCGTGGAAAGTTGTTAAAATCCCATTTCCTAACTTAAAAGTGCGATGTCCAATCGTGCGGTGTCCAATTGTGCGATGTCCAATCGTGCGGTGTCCAATTGTGCGATGTCCAATCGTGCAATGTACGTATTCAATCGTATAATGTCCGATCGTGCCGTGTTGTAATTGAGGATGCGTTCCGTTTCATTGAACGCATAGATCGCCTGAAAATCTATAGTTCATATATTAAACGTAATATATATTATATATTTCCAAGCGATCTATGCGCTCTATGCGTGAAACGGAACGCAACCTGAGTGGTGTCCAATCGAGCAGTGTTCAATAATGCGTGTTTAATCGAGCGGTATTCAATCGTTACGAGTCCAAATGGGATATGCCCTGATAAAGTGAAATAAAAAGTGCAACAAAGTGCACATGCGTGTTCTATACAATTTTCCATTTGCGACGTTATTATAAATGAGTATCTCTCTCTTCTCTCTCTCTCTCTTTCTCTCTTACTTCTCTCTCTCTCTCTCGCTTTTTCTCTCTTTCTCTCTCTCTCTCTTTCTTGTCTCTCCTCCAATTAATTTTTTCTTTTTAACTAAACTTCCTAGTATAAGAGTATATTAAAAATTAAAAATGAAATAAAGATATATTATGTATATTATACATTATTTATTAAGGCTAAGTTCCAAAACAGTGTAAAATTTTCTCTCACAGGAAAATTTTACTCGATGGCCAGCCTGGAATCAATTAAAAACGTTCAAGAAAGTTTCAAAAGTGCTATCGAATAAAATTTCTTACGGAGAGGACGTTTTGGAACGTAGCCTAAGATATATTTCATTTATGTATATAGAGTGTCCCAAAGCACCCTAAGCAATTCCAATTTCCCACCCGGGTGCATCTAGTATTATAATTTATATTACGTATACTCGACAATTATGCGATCCTTGTTCCTTTAGCGTATCGTTTTACGGTCGAGGTACGGCCTAAAAATGCTTTCTGGCTTTTCGTGGCACAAATCAGTAGTGCAACAAAGCGCCCATTTTATATGAATTTTATATTTGCTTACGCACATATGTGCGTATTATATACCAATAATATCTAAAAATTATATGTAGGATTAAAAATTGTATGATGATAAATAATAACAGTAGAATAATAGTTCTACTGTTATTATTTATGAGAGTGAACTAATATACAATATATATGTAAAGTACGGGCACTTAATAGACTTGGCAATTCATTGCTTTTTTACTTGTTGCTTTTTTATTGACACTTTTGTATTGCTAACGTAATAGAGCAATATGGAGAGCAAGATTATAAATTTTTGGCTGACATTATTTTTTAGCAATTATAGATTTATAGATTTTATAGATCAACAAATGTGCTATCTTGATTTCTTTTTGATTATATTGATTTTATTGTGTAAAAACATCTGCTGCATAAATATTGATAACATGAAAGAATAAGAAATATGTAATTTGGCTCAGTGCAAGAGTGTTTAATCTATCACGCAGCTAGTAAACTCGAGTTCAATTCCACAGGCATCTCAACAAAATTTTTTTATATATTTTGTTATACAAAATATTAATATATTTCGTGTAAGAATTATATTTAGAACAATTAATAAAATTTTGAAAATATGTTAGCCATTTGGTAACTATACACATATTGTATATATATGTATAAAAAATTTATTTTATGTCTATGTTAATAATATATTATAATAAATCAATAATAACTAGAAGAGAAAATCTAATGATTATCTTAAATATATTGCATATATTAACATATTTTTGAAATTTTTACAATTGTTTTAAATATAAATATATATAATCTTTATATACAAAACATCTCTATATACAAAACATAATAACGTTTATATAATAAACATATAAAAAGTTATAATAAACATATAAAAAGTTTTGTTGAAATGTCTGTGGGATTAAACTTGAATCTACTATGTGACTGAACATTTTGCATTTCGCTTTATATATTTTCATGCTACCAGTATTCATGTAGTATATGTGCTTACGCGATACCGATATAATTGAAGAAAAATAATGTATAATTATTAGTATATGAAACTGCAATTACGATTGTTAAAATATAATGTCAAACAAGGATTGACAATCGTGCTATTTCTATTCCGCTGATATGAAATATCGATAACAAAGCAAAAAAAACATCAAGTCTAATAGGCACCCGTGATTTATATATTGTATATTTTATATATTATATATTTATGTATTTATATATTATATATTGTATATTTGTTCATTCTATTATCCTACTATTTTTATTGGTCATCATACAATATTTAATTGCATGTACAATTTTAACTCTAATTTAAACATATATGCACATATATATGGATGCGTTCCGTTTCACGCATAGAACGCATAGATTGCTTGAAAATCTATAATATATATAACGTGAACTATAGATTTTCAGGCTATCTATGCGCTCTATGCGTGAAACGGAATGCAACCTTATATTATAGATTTCCAAACGATCTATGCGCTCTATGCATGAAACGGAACGCAACCATATATAATCAAATATAAAATTCTCAAAAAATGGGCTCCCATTAAGGCCGTATTACACTATACTTGCTGGCTCGGTTACGATTGGAGTTACAGTTGACAGTTGCAAATTGACCAATCAGCCGGCAAGCTACTTTGCTTTGATTGGTCAATCCACAATCATCAACCGTAACTTCAATTAAAACAGAGCCCCTAATCCGTAGTGTAATACAGCCTTTAGTCTTATTGCATTACTGCTTTCGGCCACGAGATGCCAGAAAGCATTTTTAGGCCGTATCTCGACCGTAAAGCGATAGCATTGTCGCTCCTTGTTTGATATTATTTCCCAACAATCGCATATGTGATGTGCTCAAACATATTGATGTTTATACCTTCACGAACGCTACACATATACGATGGAAGAGAGACAAAGACGATGCAATCATCTCTCTTTGTCAAAAGATCAGCGGTTATATCTGTATGCTCAATACACTAGGTGTTTGTCACACAGATACTGTACACATGCACGGTGTAAGAGAGACGGCGCGATCATTTCTCTTTGTCAAGTGATCAGTATACTACTAAAAAAATTTCCTCACGAACTGTTTGTTTCATATAGCTCTAGTGATATCCGTTTTTTTCGTATTTTGTCTTGAAGAACTCATATTTCTTCTTCTAATTTTTTTTGCTAAATTCTTTATAAAGCCTAAATTGGCAGTAAAAAGCCGGATTTTGCATTTTGACTTTCAAAAAATTTATAATAAATAAAATCCAGGTTTTAGCCAATTGCATCTAATCCGCCATAAGCTGTACCTTGTTTGTCAACTTACGAAATATTATTTTAATTATTTTAATTATTTTTTAAAATCGCTCTTTAGCGCCAATCTTACGATCCTACTGATTACGAATATTGTTGTTATAATGTTATTTTTTTGTATTTTGGCCGTAAAACAAAAAAAAAACAGAATCCGTAATTCACGGCTATCCGCGAGAGGTCTCTACTGTCTCTCTTGCTGATCCTTAAGCGAGGAGCACACACTTTTGCATAAGCGCATAATCATAAACATAAAAAAATTGATTGGTCCACAAATTATGCATAAGAAAATGACCCAATCAATTTCCTTATGCTTATAGTTATGCGCTTATGCAAAAGTGTGTGCTCCTCGCTTTAAATTGAATAAGAAAATCCTTTACCATTTTACATAGACATATAGATTGGACTGAACATTGCGAAATAGGCGAACGCGGAAGCCCGCTGTAGAAAGAGAGATACTACATGGGAGGGGAACAAAATCACCAATGCTAGCAAAAGAGATAAACATAGGCCTTCCATGTAGTACCTCTCTTTCTACAGCAAGCATCCATTCATCTATCGCAACGCTTAGTCCAGTCTATATGTCAATCTCTATGTCATTTTATGATTTTCGAAATAATTATTGAGAAATTAATTTAAAAAATCGACCAATTCGCGTACGTAAAAGCGCGCAAAATAGAAAGGAACAACCCATTGATATGTAGTTGCTAGAACGTGAGAATCCATTGTTATTTACTCATAATCGTTGTCATTTACCCAGGGAGAAACAGAACCGAGTAGATGTACAGTATGCGTCTATACAATACATCTAAAGGTCTTTAAATGGTAGCATCGAGCATCGAGCATCGAGCGTTTGCGCTGCGCAGAAGATCATTGCGCAGGATTTCAAAAAGATAGATTCCAACTTCTTGCTGCGTTTTGCGACTAATAACATGGTGAGTCGCACAAGTACGGTCAAGATTAAAATTTCTTTTCCATCTACACTTGACATGCAGACCCCACACTAAAATTCTAAACTTGATGCCTATAATAAACAATGTTGCAAAGTAATTTTAATAGAATTTTATAGAGAAAAGATATATAAAGTAAGCTTGTATGTATTATAAAAAAACATGTAAAAAAATTTATAAAAATTAATCCCTTAATGTTTGGTTAGATTCTAATATGCACTATCGGACGTTGTGCAATATATTCGTTTAATAATAATAATATTTATTTATGTATAATGTTAATAAATATTAATTTTCAATATTGTATAATAATGTATATTAGAATATAATCTTTTTAATCTCGACCATACTTGTGCGACTCACCATGTTATTAGTCGCAAAAAGCAACAAAAAGCTGAAATTTATCTTTTTGAAATCCTGCGCAATGATCTTTTGCGCAGCGCAGACGCTCGATGCTGCCATTTAAAGATATCTTAAGGCCATTGCACGTGAAAAAATTTTAGTAATCGTAAGACCGTAAGCAAATCAACCAATCACAGTTAAATATTCTAATTACGTTGCGGAAAGAAGTACGTTGTTAGAATGCTTGATTGTGATTGGTCGATTTGCTTATGGTCTTATGATTACGGCTAAAATTTTTTCACGTGCAATGGCCTTTAAGATTGATTTCCGTTGCACGTATGAGCGCATGGAAATCTATAATATATGTAACGTGAACTATAGATTTTCAGGCGATCTATGCGCTCAATGCGTGAAACGGAACGCATCCTAAGACAAATCGATTTTCGCATCTCGATAAACATGACCTGAATTCATATGATGTTAGCCGACGACTAAAACATTTTTTGATGTACCTTCAGATTTCTCTCTTGTTATATAATCAAAGGTTTATATGGTGACGCATGGAGACGTAGGGAAAGGAACCCAGGTATTTGCGCGTGTCAGTTAGCGATGATGCAGCAGTTGCATTAGTTATTTCGCTTAAGATGTGAGAATATATTCAAAGTTCTTGAGATAAAATTTGACTTGAAACTAATGCTTGATCGTGTGTCGTATAACAGATCATGTTGTTATGTTATTGTAATAAATTGGGCTGAAACAGGAAAGAAGCGCGAATAAGACCGCTCCATTTAAATAAGCGATTAATGAGAAACGTGCATAAATCGCGCTACGCTTAATATGCATTAATACATAGTTACGTGTTTAAAAGTCATATTAGTGATTGCAATCTACGCGTTGCATTTTCTCGCGGAGAAATCTTTTTTTCTCATGTTTCAAAGTTGAAAACATCGATATGATATCTTCGTGGTGTTATTTTATTCTACCGATGGTTTTGTTCATCGGCTTGCTCCGTAAATGTCGCGAACGTACTTGGGGAAGATGTAAGAGTACAAGCAATCTGCAAGGCCAGGTATTTCTCGTGACTGGTGCGAATTCTGGCATTGGTAAAGAGACGGTGAAAGAATTGGCTAAACGGAGAGCCACAATCATCATGGCTTGTAGGGATATACAGAATGCGCAGAATGTCATAGTTGAAATACGGAATAAAATATCTACCGGTGAATTGGTAAGCATAATGCTTCATTAATAAAAAATCATTTATTAATAAATATACATTAGTAAATGTTGAATTTTTAAATTTTTTTAAATTTTTATATTTTTCTCATTATTTTAATACTCACATACACATGTACAAATATACACTTTTAATACATATTATCTCTTTTTTAATTATGCAGATTCCAATGGAACTAGATCTTGCATCTTTCTCATCTATCAGAGAATTTGCCGACAAAGTGCTAAAAGATTTTCCCCATATTCATGTATTGATTAATAATGCTGGTGTGTATGCGCCGCTCAAAGATCATGCATTAACAAAAGATGGTTTTGAAATTCATTTTGGAGTAAATCATTTGGGCCATTTTCTGCTTACCAATTTACTTTTGGATCGCCTGAAACAAAGCGCTCCTAGCAGGTGACTTTAAAACAATATTTTGGCATGATAAAACAATATTAACATATCTAACATATTATAACATTTTTTCTTTTTGTTACAGAATAGTGATAATAACGTCTAAGCTTTTGGAATCTGGAGTAATAGATTTTTCAAATTTAAATGGTGAGAAAGGATTGCCAGTGAAAAGTAGGATGAATCCTGCTTATTGTAATTCAAAACTTGCTAATGCATATTTTGCTACTGAACTTGCAAAGCGAACAAAAAATACTGGTGTTAATGTTTATATGGTATGTCCTGGATTTACTTACACTGGTCTATTTAGGAATGTGAAGAGAAGCTGGTTTCACTATATTATTTTTTCACCTGTTGCTCTTATGTTTCTACGCACTGCAAATCAGGTAAATATATTTGATATTTTTAATTTAAAAAAAAAAAATGTTTATTAGGAAATGATTTTTGTCATGTATGCAATATACATTTCAATATACTGAAATATTAAAAATTTTTTTAATATAAATTGATATTTGCAGGGTGCGCAAACAGTATTACATTGCGCAACAGAATCATCATTAAGCAAAGAAAGTGGACATCTATATCGCGATTGTAAACTTTATGTTTCTAAAAAGGATCTAGACTCTGAAGTAGCACTGTGTTTATGGGATATAAGTGCTAAATTGACTGGTATAAAGGATGTAATGAAATAAATTTTTAGGATACATGTGTATTATGTGTATTATTGTAATTTCACTTTTGTATATATATTTAAGGATCATATTTATTTTTTATATATAAAGCGAACAAAAAGAGATAGAAAAAATGCAATGTTACACTCTCTTATCTCAATTCTTGCATATTTCAATAAAGTGCTAATGAATTATATATATA
>JBCAUJ010000016.1:4251159-4266159 GCA_038406275.1 Cataglyphis albicans | reverse complement strand
TATTTCAGTATCTTAGAATATATTCAGTTTCTTTTAGCATGGATATCCGAAAAAAATATCTTTTAATATTTTTTTCCTTCTTTATTATTATGAGTTAGAGAAACGTAAAAATTTCTCGTTGAAACAGGCCGTCTTTACGCTCTTCAAACTGGATTAAAGCTATCTACGAAGACATCGGAGGAAACAAATTTTTTATTGAAATTAATGGACTGGTTGGAGAAAACGAAGAAAGAGTTACACGATAATGAGGCTATTACTAATGATATAGCTGCTCAAGCGCACTTGGAAAATTGGGCCTTGAAACTTTTCTTGTATGCCGATAAGAACGATAGAGCTGCGAATTTTTCTAACAATGTAGTACAAAGTTTTTATACTGCTCAGGCATTGTACAATGTATTGACGTTGTTTGGAGAACTGAGTGTAGAAGCAGCGCAGAATCGAAAGTATGCGCAATGGAAAGCATCTTATATCCACAACTGCTTAATGAATGGAGAAACTCCAGTTCCAGGACCGATGAAAGAACAGGATGAAGAAAATGATTTTGTCGAAGCGTTGAATAAAAATGGTAAGTTGACTATTTATCCTCTTGTAAAGTTATTAGATTCTAAGAAATATTTTATGGTCGTTAGATAATGTTGATTTGAGTGTTGATACGACTGAAAGTCCCAAGGATAATACTTCGCAAAGTATTCCATCTGTTCCTGTAAATCCACCGACTACGAGATCTCGATCATTTGATGCAAAGGACAATATTGCGTTTAAAACTGAAAGTAAGTCTTGTAATATAAATATATTTATTTATGAAAGAAGAAAAAAAAAAAAAAAAAAAAAAAAAAAAAACAATTAAATCAAATAACTTTTCAAAAATATGCCACTATTTGATATGAGATAATTATTCTATTTCTGAATAAAATATAATCTTACAGATGATGCTAATCTATCGATGGAGCAAATTAATAAGGCTCAAAAATTTATAAAATGGGCGAGTAGCGCATTGGACTATGAGGACGTATCTACTTCTGTAATGAATCTTCGGAAAGCTTTGCATCTTTTAACTACTGGTCAAGAACCTGCGTAGACGAAGGAAATGCGTAGGTCGCACATTTGGTAACAGCTTACTTGCGATTAACTGCGTTATACTTGTCGCTTCTTTCCTGTAATTATCAGTAAACAATATTTTACTAACGTTTCACAATTTTTATACATGTGCAACTTTTGAATACGAATAGTAGACGAAAATAGAGACAAGTTTACCGTAACTAGTCAAATTGGCCTTGAATATATGTGTTGCACCTATAATTAAAAAATACCGAAAGTTGTTACGGACTTTTTGTCCTTAGATTTTAATTGTTATTGTTCGAAATAAGATAGAATTGTAATTTTATCGTATTTATTAAAACTATTTGCCCTGAGAACTTTAATGTGTTCTCTAACAAAAACTCCAGCGTCATTCTACTCTATTCCTCGAATAATTTTTTAATAATTTTATCAAAATGAAAACATGAGAAAAAAATGTTATTATTTCGCTAATAATCTAAAAAAAATTGAAGATTTAAATACTACAAGCCAATTAGTCTGAAAAAAAGAAAATAAAAATAAAAATTTTAATATGTTGAAACGCAAATCGTGTAAAAATTAACCAAAATTTTTTTAAAATAGACAACTCGATATGTAATTTTTGGGGAGGAACAATATATTATTATACTTCTGCGAACTTTAGAATTTAATAATTTTTCGTAAGCAAAATGAATTTATTATATTTCATATTATGGGATGTATACATCTCTTGTACATAATATATTTTTTTATATATACTTAATGAGAAGAAATAAATAAAAAAACGTAAATATGTACACACACGAATATCGATCTTTTCTCAAAATTTCCTAATTTTTATTAAATTGTGTGATATAAAAATGTGATTATATCGAAATTTAATATTTAAACAATAATACTTTCTCGGTACAATACTTGAACGATGTGTTATGCGTGTGTCACTGCAATTTTACATACAAAAGAGAAAATTCATATAATTATATAATAAACATTAATATAATTATGCTATAAACAAAAATATATATCTGGTATTATCTTTTTAAAATCCAAAGCAAAATTAATTTATGGGAATTATTATAAAATTGTTGTAAAGAGAGAAAGATATTGATTTTATATCCAAGTGCATAAACATTCCACAAATAATTACTGTAGTTCAAAGTATTGCCGCGTGAAAGTACGAACGTGGAATATTGAATGATGCAAGGGAAATCTATCCACTAATTTCTTACTTTTACTTTTATTTATCAAATTGTCTGATCACATTCCTCATTCGTGAATTTTTTAGAAATAAATTAACGCTAATATACATGTGTTTCGATTATCAAGAAACATTTTCTCTGTATGTCCATACACGCATCCTCGCACGACATATATATATATATATATATAAGGACATTCATTCAAGTGGCAGTTAGTACTTTATGCTTAAACTAATGATATTAGTTGAGGAAACTGACAAATAAGAGCCGAGATGGTAATTAGTGAGCTATAACTTTTTTATTATTTAATTTTAATAACAAGTCTGCTTTAAATATGTACGTTTTGAACCGTTTTTTGATCCATCTCCAGCATAGATAAAAACATAAAAATTAAACTCGTGTTTAAAACTTTACATGTACGATATTAGTTGTCATGATGGAAATTTATTTTGAAATCGATAATCAGGGAAAAAGACTCACTGAAAGTAAATGTGTAAAGTACAAATTAGTGAACAAAATCGAAACACCATCGTCACATATGTATCCATCGATTTTAAAATATAATAACACAGACTTTATACGGATTCTAATAAGTCTTTTTCCTTGATTATTGATTTATATTTTAAATTTTGATTGTATAATTAATATTGTACATGTTAAATTTTAAATATGAATTTAATTTTTATATATTTTTATCTATACTGAAGATGGACCAAAAAACCATTCGAAACGTACATATTTAATGCATACTCGTTATTAAAATTAAAAAACTTAAAAAGTTTACGCATCAATTACAGCGCTCCAGTTCTTATTTGCTAACTTCTTCATCTAGTATCGTTAGTACTCTGAGTTTATTTCTATTATTATTAAGTTAAGCTAATGTCATCGAGAATCATCGCATCAATGTCGATTAATATTACGCACGGCGAAAATTAATTTTCTTTCTCCGTTTATATATATATATATTAACTGTTTATATTACATAGCAGGTATTAACTGCTTATATTATTATGTGTATATTGTGCATCTATATGGTTGATACGATAATCATTATGTAATTATGAAAGGGATGACAAGAGACGGAAAAAAATATTAATCGGAATAAGTTAACCACAAGCTTAAAATTAACATTGATGATAATTATTTCCGCTAATGACCCTTTGCTTTTACCATTGTCCTAACTGTAACATAAGTAGAGAGAAATAATCTCTTTAACCATGGGTCAGTGCGACTATCGACATTGATGCAATAGTATCTTGTCTTAAAGGATCAAATTGTTGCAGGATGAAACACTATCACATTGATTAGCAAAAACAACGTTCGCAGACTTCTCGTCTGTGATTACTATTAATATTAACAATTGAATTTTGTATATCAGATTTTAGAATTAATCACTAAATTACGTTCGCATATGGAAATAATCTGTATAGGTCAAATAATCTACATCATGAGATAAGAAAGGCATAAAGCTAAGAAATTATTTCTTTTTGCATAATTTTGCAATTAATAACAAATTTTATCGCGTTTACAAACTTAACAACGTTTGCTTTTTATTCTGTAAATCATATTGCAATATAGTGCGTCAAGCAGATATAGAGTGCAATGAAAATTCATCATTTCTATCTCGCTTTCTTTTTTGAAAACGTATATACTTTTCACTGATTTAACCCATATGATCCCAAAGTACCTATTCTCCTTTTCTTTCTAGATATTATTATAGATATAGTTTCTTGTTGAATACCTTTCGAGTTTATAAATATCAGGAAAAATAAAAGATACTGAATAAACGGTGCCTTGAGGTTTTTTAAAAGAGAATTACACTTTTGGAAAAAGATGCAAAAGAGAGAGACGTTTGATATAAATAAACACTGACTTTACGGTGTTTTAGAAATGAAATCGCAGAATTTAATGGGTAAAAACGACATTCTTCAATCATAATCCTGCTCAGTCTTGCTTCTTAATTTTATCATCGACGCCATTTGCCGTCACCGATTGCGTATCTTCTCGTCTCAGCTGCCAGTCGATCACCAATCGCCCCGTCAGCATAAAGAAGAATACCTAAAACATACTTTACTTTTTACCAATTTACGGTTCGTGAAATTCAAACGATTACTCACCAGTGCCGGGGCAATCCTCTCGAATTTATCATTGACCATGTAATGAGAGTACACGGCCATCAGCATCAAAAGAAGCAGCACTGTATTCGACAAGTTCTTAACTTTGTCTGAAAACAATTTACATGATTAATTTAAACGATTTCTCAATATCGTTTGTAAAATATGAAAAATATCTACGGTAGAGTTTAAAATCCGGATAGTAAAGTGAGAAAAGTAAGAAAGAATTTATAGAAACTATGTGAATCTGAGTAAAAAAAAAGGTTGGCATTCAAATTCAAGGGTTTGTATCCGTAATCCGCGCCGAGTAAATGAAAAATTTGCGATAATAAATGTAATATAGATTCAACGATCAAAAGAATACAATGACGATACAAATAAAAAATCTTCGCGAAAAAGATAATCTGACAAGATGAGCGTCTGCAAAGAAAAAGTATTACGGTCGAGGAATGGAATGGTTGATTCTTTGCACCTACGACTTGGAATAATCGCCATGGCGAGTCCGCAGATAATCTCGAGCGAGCCAACGACTCTTCGGTACCACTTGCTAGGCACTTTGAAGTCGAATGTCCCCGAAAGGGGGAAAACTTTTGCGTATTTGACATACTCTTTTCTCTGTGAAACAAGAAAAAGGAGTATTAAAACTCGATTGTGAAAATAAAAAATAAATCGCTTATATATATATATCGAGATAGTTGCTATCTACCTAGGATTACACAAATTAATCCAATTTAATGCCTGATATTTTCTGTCGAAAGCTCGAATAATTTTTTCTTCAAGAAAATCGAAATGTACCAAACTGCGCTTTAGAAATAAATCATAAATCGTATTCTTTAGCTGATTTTAGACGAATTTTTGACAAATTTGATGGATTCTGAAATATATATGAAATTTGATAGATTCTGAAATATATATATATTCTCTCTTTTATCGATCAAACGATTTAATACCACAAATTTTGAATATAAAATACAATATATACACCGTTAAAAAAATTATTTAAATAAAATATCTCATTGTTCTTATATTTTGTCTCCATTACTGTCTCCATTACGCTATATATTTCTTTCAGTATATCATATGGTAATGGCAAAATAATCGAGAAAATCCGTCTTGGCAATCTCAGACAATTCAACGAGAATTTGAAGAAAATGTGACTTGTTCTAATATGCGAAGTATATAAATATCATTCGCCAGCAAGTCAGCAAGATTACTGGCATTTGACCAAGTAATCTGAACGAGTGTTTACCTTAAAATCATTTTCGTTGAGTAATGTCGGAGTAACGAAATAACGGAATGACACATCAAACGACTTATTTTCTACATTATATGTATTTGTTTTATTTTAAAATGTTCGCAAGAGAAAGATGACAAAATATAATATAAAAGATTATATATATATATATATATATATATATATATATATATTTTTCTACCTTGAGATCCTCTCATTAAGAGTGCCACAGTTGGCTGATGCTACAATCAAATGTTTGGCATTGCATTAATTCGTTTATACAGATCGCATATATATTTTTTTCGTTTCATTTTTATATAAATAATTTTAATTACACTATGTTTTTTGGTTTTGTTACAATTATGTCAATTATTTAAAATAATATGTTAGTAAAAAATAATTATTGATTAGTAATTAGCAATAGAAAAATAATTATCAATAGAATATGATAAATTAGATGCAAAATAAATCAGAATGTAATAAGTTCGATATACAACTTATGCCAATCTGCGGAATGTCAATTACAGAAATAGTCATTTTGTCGCATTTTTCTAAAGAGTATCAAAATATTGTACGATACAATTACTGATATAAATTTTATTCTTATATACTGAGATTTCTTTCAAATTTTTTTGTATATGGCAAAATTTATTTTTAAAACAGTATTTGAATTCTCTGTTAGTTCATTCATATCTATTTGAGTATAGTTTTTATTTTTTAAATGCGATGATTCTAATTTTCTTATTTCTAATAAAGTATTTCTAGTATTTGTAATTGTAATTTGTAAAAATATATTTTTTATTTAAAAAAAAATATAGAAATATCTATTGTTAAACTTAAACATAAATATATATGTGTGTAGAACGATTAAGATTGAGAAGTTAAAAAAACAAACCGCGCATGCGCGGTTGTGCTTCCTATTAATAACACCTAATAATTAAAATAAATTTTCGCTAAAAGTCAAAATGTAAAATAATTTCATTAACTCTCTCTCCCTTTCTAAAAAAAAAAGAAAAAAAAATTTGAATAAATTATTCTATAATTCGAGGGCAAAACTCTTGTATGTAAGAGATAGATGACATTCCGAAGGTTTGCAAAAGATCAAAGAATAATTTGTCAATTAAAGTTCACACATTCAGAGATATCGACGTTTATATACAAAACAATGAAATAAAAATATTAACTATCTTTTCAATTAATTATCTTCTTTTGCTCGAACTACATATTTGTCGTCGTCGTTGAATTTTTTATCTTTGCGACGTTAAAAATGAACATCGGAAAACAGCGGAAATGAACATCGTGGAAACATGGGTTGTTCTAAGTTAGCGAGGAGAAAAACGTCTTGTGCTATAAGCACGTAACATTATATAACATCAAGCTGGGCTCTCTGTGTGAGAGACGGAATATAGATGTACGCATAAACGCGGCGTGTGTATCCACTTTCGTACTAACTTCGATGTATATACGTCGACATCCCGCGAAATTACATAAGCGAAAGCGAGACGGGGAATATTTACAACTGACAAATGGCGTCCAGTCTGTCAATCCAATATAATCAAATATTTTTTTCCATTATTTATATAATTATTTTAATTAATGTTAACAATTGTATATATAATTGTATAATAATGTTAACTGAGCGTTACATTTGTGTAGCTTATTGCGAAGGAATCAAATTCGGTCGTCGGTCAATTTAATGATCATAGATCATCAAATGAACATTTGAAAATATGATTGATTATTAATTCGAAGATTTATTAATTTCGCTCATTTTTTGCTAATTAAAACATTAACTTAGCATGTACAAAATAATGACTGACATGAGATATCATTAAAGATATATTTAAAGATTATATTTAGGATTGTACTTAACAAGATTAACTTATTTTTTGTTTTAACAATTATTTATCATCGATCAATTTGAGTTTTGTTAAATGTAACATGATTTAATTAACTGTCAATTTTAACGAATAACATAGCAAACATTGAATCTTATCGATCTCACTTTATCAATCTCGTATCGCTTTATTGGAATTAATCAATAAATTTCGCTACCTCGAATTATAACAATATAATTTAACAATAAACTACACATTTTTTATCGACTTTTAAATAATGACATCAAAATAATGTCGCACTATATTCATCATGATGCGTCTCATCGGAGTGTTGAGCGAGAAAAATCGGTCTCCGGACGACTTACCAAATCTTTGTGCAGATCTTTGCTGATGTGCGACGTGAGCTTCATAGTGCCGACGAAGACGAAGAATATTCCGAGCAGCACCGAGAGCGACTTGAGCACTATAGAGCCCATCTTGATGGCTCCGGTGTGTACGCGAGTATCGCCAATCGATTACCGGAAGCGAACGCGGCGCGGACAGTCGTGATTAAACACAAATCTTGTTTGCACGAGATCGCACCTCGTCGTCGAAGCGGAGAGAACGAGCGAGCGAGCGAGAGAAAGAGTGAGAGGGGGAGAGGAAGGGGGGGGGAGAGAGAGAGAGAGAGAGAGAGTAGTCTAAGAACACATGTCTGCGAGAAATAAAGTGCATTCCTCGGAATTGTTTGTTAGAAGGCGACAACGACAGTGATGACGGCGACGGGGACGACGAAGGCGACGGCGATATCCATGGCACGAATTGTCCCAATGTCCTCTGTGGCTGATACCGCAAACGCCCCCCGACGATGACGTCAACGGTCGATGCGCGCGTACATCGGCGTCACCGCGCCGGCTATTTTCTGATCGATACATGGACGCCACTGTCGCTTCTTTTCCTCTAATCGATACAAAATGTTCCATCCTTCTCCTTCTGTTTCTAACGGCTCGGTGAATTTCGAATGGATAACTCGAGTTGGATTGTGAATCCATCCCCTCGACGCGGGGTTTCAAATAACAGATGCAATAAAAACGAAATAAAAACAAAAATTTATTTTTTGTTTTACTCACAAGGGGAGTCTGGGCAAGAACATCAGCTTCACTTTTACCTACACGACTCGTTATCGCATCTCGTCAAATTGCATTAATCTTGTGCCTGCGTCTTGTGCCAAAATATCGAACGATTACGTATTAGTAGCTAAAAGATTAAAGATAAAAACTATTGTGAAAAATGTCATACTGTCTCCTTGTGTGATCCTATTTAAAGCTTATATTTTTATATATTCAGTTTTATTAATATCCTATATAAGCACAGGAATCTTACAATTACGATTATTTACATGCGCGCGATGCTTTACAGGCCCGCGGCTTCAATGCGGATTCATTATTACAATTGCTATTGATGTTAGAAGATGTTTTTGAGTTTATCAGGACAGTCATAGATGCGTTACTATCGCTCAACATCACGGCTCTTCGTCGACGCAAAATCACTACCCCTTTACTCTGTTGGTTCTTTTTGTTCTTCACAATAGATGACATCGTCTTCTTGACATCGACCGTCAATGAAATATCCATCTTTTCTTTCGCTTTCGTTTCTTTTAACGTTGCTGCTTCTAACATAGTTTCGCAATATTGTGAACTCACGGGTGACTCTTGAATAGCATTGAGACTGGAGGCGTTAACAAGAGGAGGATTCTGAACGTAATTATGATCGTTGAGACACAAATGGCTCGACATCTCGATATTGCTTTTGCTTGATGTCCATCGAGAAGTTTCGTTTCCGATTGATTTTTGATTTACGTCTCTATTCTCGATATCATAATTAAGCATAGTCTCGATTTTTTCGGCAATCTCAGTGGCGGAACTTTTTAATTTATCATCAATTTTGCAAGTACCATTGTCGCTATTATTCGTTTTTGAAATTGTAATAGAACTTTCAATATTACAATTATTTACTTTGTCTTTGTTAATGACATTTTCAATCTTAGAAACGTCTATTCTGACTTCGGGTGCACTTTTGGTATTAGAATCAATCATTTTTTCGATTTTAATATCTGTTTCGGTAACACAGATTTTCGATTCTTCTTCCGCGCGACTTTTACCATTATTATCAACATTACTATCACACATCTGGTTAATCGTTCCAATAGTATAAGTAGTCAAATCCGTTAAATCCTCATTATATTGAGATTCGCACACTTGTTCAATCGTTCCAATAATACAAGTAGTTGAAACCGTTAAATCTTCATTACATTGAGACTTATATATATGTTCGTTGTTGTTACGATTCCGCACCTCGTCAATTACCGCATCATTTTCACCAGAGAAATTTAATTCCGCTACTTCTCTAGAGTCTTTCAAAGTTGTTTGTACAAGTTGCAATGTTTCAACTCCTTTGGAACTAATATCCATCACGTTATCTAACTGTTTTGCGGCATTGTGAAAAGGGATCGACTTATCATCTATTACGGATGCAATCACAGGGACGTCTTTGTGTTTATTCTCGATTAGAACAATTTTTACATTATTTTCAATCATTTTATAATCTTTGAAGATTTTCGCAGAATCAATTTTCTTCTCAGGACTATCTACAATTTCGCCTTCCTCCAGATTATTCGAGTCTTTTATCTCGACACATGTCGATGTACTACTTACTTCTGTCGAATTTATAAATTTAATATTTGATTCGTTCTTTGTCTTATTCTGTTCCGTGATCTTTTTGGCTCTGTGATTCACTGTATTATTTAAAGTGCGACCAGAAGATGCCCGGAAATTTATATCCGCCGCAGCTTTATCACTTTCATGCAAACCTTTGTTGTGCAAAATATTTGCTGCTGTCTCTTTTATTCTGCGATTCTCGTACCTCTTATTCTTGTACGAACTATTTCTTTCCTTGTCCTCAACATCGCTCGACGAGTGTTTCGATTTATCCCACGCTACATCATCATGTTCTCTATTCCTATGTATTGTTTTACTTTCATTTTCCATGCTTTCGTAGTTTCTCTTTAATCTATAGTCTCTTTTTGTTCTATATTGATTATCGTATTTATAATCATCATATTTCCTATTATTTCTATACATCCTATTTGATCTTTCTCGTAAACGGTGGCTGCTCGAACTGACATAATCACTCCTGTTTCTAGAATAACTTCTCGACAAATTATATATGTAGTCACTCTTCTTATAACCACTAGGCTCATCCAGGACGCGATTCGAAGCAATCCGAGAATTACTCTTCTCTTCCCTTTTCCAACCATTTATATAATCTCGACTCTGTTTCGCCATATCTTGATGCTCTGAAGCGGCTCTACGTTCGTCGAGTGAAATTTTTCCCTCTTTAAGAGGATGGACGGCATTTAGTCGATCCTCAAACTTTGCAAAATTATCTTTCATCTCATATTGCGCAAGGTTGTCTTTCAATTCATACCGCACAGTACAATCGTAATCAATTTCATCGGTCACGATCTTGCTTTCGTCATCGTCGATCTTTAAACGCTTATTCCCACATGTACCGTCTTCTTCATTCATCCTCTTTCCCGAATTCTTTCTGCATGGATTTTCTGTAATAAGATTACACTCTACTAAATTATATTTTTAAAAATAAAAAAAAATCTATTTTTATTTGATTATACTGGCTGTTCTAAAGCAGCAATTTAAGCATTCCTTTTAAAGTATAAATATTAAAAACAAGATATTAAAAAATACAATATATATTTTGATTTTGAAGCACATGAATTGAACATAAAGTTCGTTTCGTTTTTTTTGCTAACAAATGAAGACCGAAAAACGGCACAAACTTTTCGTTCAACCCCAATATACCAAGAGCTTCTTATATTATCATTTATCTTACATAAATAATATCATTTATCTTACATAAATAATTGTTTGAAAATTGTTATATACAATTTTATTTAGCCTTATATAATATACATATACATTACCTGAATCAGAGAGAGAGTGTCGTGTGATAGTATTAGATTCATTGTCATTATTATTTATATTAGATTGAGATCCATTCTCCTTATCACTTTCCACAATATTTTCTTCGGGAATCCCTTTTGAATTAACTTCTACATCAAGCTTCAATGAGTTTTTTTGCGACTTTACGTCTTCTTTCTCATCTTTTGTAATTCTTTTATGTAATCTCTCTGCAAATACTGTGGGCAGTTGACCATCATATTGTGACTTTTTATTTTTATGTTCATTGCGATGAAATTCAGTTTTATGCAATATAGTCTCATCCTCTTGCAAATGCATTAAAGGAGCATTGTCATATTTTTCGATCATTGTATGCTGTTGATACAATGATCTATGAGCAGAAAAATCCCAAGATTCACCTTTGTTATTTCTTCTAAAAGTTGCATCGTCCAATCTGTAATCATTATAGTGACATTAGAAAGAAATTTCACAATATCAATTTTTGTACAGCATTCATTGTACCGTTTTCTAAGATCACTTATCATCTTGTCCTTCCGTGCAATTTCAGCCCTTGCAGTTTTCAATAAAGAGAATAGATTTTTTTCCAATTTTTCCTTGATCTTCTGAATATTTTCAAATTTACTCTTGAGTGAACCAAGTTCTTTCTTTAATTTTTCGCAATTACAAAGTTGATCCTTTATAGGCATTCAAAAACATCAATTTATTATTTCATATTGTATTTTATATTGTATGTTATATAATGAAAATTATTTTTACAATTGAGTATTATTCTAGACAATTTTCATACTATTCTAACAGTATTATTCTAGACAAATTTCATTCTATTCTTAATAGAATATATATATATTTATATAATTTTTTTTAGATATACATAAAAATTTATGAAAATGAATGTAATCAGCTGCAATTTGTTAAAGATCTTTACATCAAGAAGAAAGCTAGATTCCGCAAAATTTATCATCACATAAACTGCATAAGACATAACGCCACAGTATAACTCCAATATTATTTACTTCCAGAATCATTATTCTTCAATGCAAGTAAAAGCAAGTTGCTATGAAAATTAAAAAAAAAATGTACGTTCTGTGTAACAATACTAAAGCTATTTTAAATGGAATATCAATGAGTGAAAAGATAAAATGTTCCATATATATATATAGTAAAAAAAGCTAAGTTATTTCACTACGTTGGCAATAAACGGTATGAATATAGTAAACGTGATTATACGAATAAAATCAACACAATCGCAATTATTCTAAGCTGCGTTCGGAAACATCACTCGTATGCACACAATCGTTTTATCTTTGTTCAACTTTTAGTAAATACTCCTAAAGACAAATACTAAAATACAAACACATCTCAATGGCGGGAAAAATACATCACGTTACAGGTTATATTAGTACAATTATATACTCGATTATATACTCTACTATATACTCGAATAATTTCTTGGATTCAAATTTAACCAAGGATTAATTTATTCTTTCAAAGCAAATATTAACAAATATATATTATGTGCGTGTGTGTATACGAAGGAAATCATGCTAATCGAGGTCAACATTACCGTAAATGATTCTCACATTTTTATCAAGATTTAAATTGAAACTCGGTAAATCTGCATAAATATCAATGTCATCCTCCATTTTATATAATTTCTCATATCGAGACGATTAATGCGCCGAAATGATCATTTCTCTGTCATCAATCTATATCGAATTATGCAGAAGACAGTTACACACATTACACATGCCGTCCGTGTTCCGATGCAATTACTACCAGTACTCAAAATCTATAGTTTACGTCACGTACCTTGTAGATTTTCAGTGCTGACAGTAATATTGGAACATTTGAAACACGGCCACAGCTGATCGCAATCTGGGGCTCAAAATCTGGAAGTCGATCACGTAATTTCACGTGAAAATTTTTCCAGTCCACGTGAACTTTTTCATTCTTCTCACGTGATCACATAACTGTGCAAGTACAAAACACTAAACGGTTAGTATAGGGATTAAAATATATTGGTATTAAAACCCGCGATAACTTTGTGATTTTAAATTAATACGTATACGTACGCCAAAGATAAATATGACTTTTAAACAAGAAGAAATGTTATATTAAATTTAATAAGGGGTCAAGTAAATAGAAAAAACGAGAATTAACAAAAATTATTATTATTATAATATTAATAATTTTGATAAAACGTTGCATAATAATTGCAATTAAATTATTTTGTAGACATGGCAAGACGTAAAAGAAAATATATCTTAAAAAAAAAGTCAGAAAGCAAAGCTAATATGCAAGAAACGGGAGAAAAGGTCCTCCTCTTAAAGTAGCATTCTCAAATTTTAAAAAGGATGTTTAAGATTATTAATTAGAGGGATAGCTGAATTAGAAAATGTTCCTAAAAAGTGAAATTATAAATGAAATACATAACATGTATTTATACAAACATGATATATAGAATAAATATAAATAATACCAGAAATAAACCAATTTAAATTAAAATATAACAGAAATAAGAAATACATATATACATATCTTTTCTATTCCTGTTATATTTTAATTGGTTTATTTAATTAATATAGAGATAAATAATATATATATATATATATATATATATATATATATATATACACCATTTTCTCCTACATATATACGCGCGTACATGTATGTAAATTAAGATATAATCAAATAACAAAAAAGTATTGTTATTATATTTGAATACAATCTTTTTATGATATTAAAAATATATTCTAAAATGTGAATTTCTGTAATAAAAAAAATTGATTTATGAAAAGGGAATATAGTAATAAAAGAAAATAAGAAATTACTTATAATAAAAAATTAATTGTAATAAATGTTTCTCATTTTCATAATGCATTTAATACATTATCGGATAGCGAAACTCTTAGAATAACATTTTTTGATTATATATAATTATATAAATTTATAATTAATTATTAGAAAGAAAAATATAAATAAATCTACATAATATAAATTCAAAAAAATTATTTTTGTATACAATAAAGTTAATAATTTTGTTAGAAAATGAAATATCGTCAATGATAATGATTTAATATATGCAAAGAAATATAAATTGAAAAAAACACGCTCAAAGCGTGCAGAAAATATTCTAAAAAAAAATAATAATTGTTTAAATACAAAAATTCATTTCTATTAATAAGTGGATGAACGATATTTCATTGATCTTTATTTAAGGCTTGTCGGAACTTGTACAAAGTGTACGCATTCCACGATATACAGTAAACGTACATAAAAGCTATAGCGATTGACATAAACAATCGGATATTGATACTGCGACGAAATTGCGTAGCTTCCTCGATATCGCGTAGAGATATTTAAATAGTTTGAGAATATTTGTAAATGAGATTTACAATAGAACTCTGCCTTTTTTTATGTTAATCTTATAACATGATGGAATATATAATATGTGTGTGTGTATTCTCATTTTATATATATATATATAATATATTTTATAACTTAAAGAGTTAGAGGCACTTAACGCTTGCGCTCATCTTCGGTTACCCTTTTTATTTGGCATCTTTGTTACTATTACAAAAT
>JBCAUJ010000016.1:4233862-4251059 GCA_038406275.1 Cataglyphis albicans | reverse complement strand
TATATAATATATATATATTTTATAACGTAAAGAATTAGAGGCACTTAACGCTTGCGCTCATCTTCATTTAACCTTTTTATTTGATAATATCTAATTATACTATAGAATTCATATAACAAAAAGATTTCCCCAATTTCTGCGAGTTCTAATTTCTTTCTAATGTGTCAAATAGAAAAGTTAACAGAAATGATCCGAGTCAAGTGTCTCACTCTCTATATACATAGATATATTTATATTTATATAATAAATATAATATTCTATAATAAAGATTGCGTATTTCCATAGATATTCTCTTCTTGTATTTCATATACGAAATTCTCTTACAGCATGTAATATAGAATGACAGAGTGTTGTGCAAATCTTAAATCTTCAACAAGAATTATGCAAGGAAACAGAAAGAAATATTGAATTATGAATAATTAAATATTTCGACGATAGCAATACATAATCATGGTATACAGTTTTTATTACCATAGTCTACATTTTGATTTTGAAATAAAGTTTAGACACACAAGGAACTTTTGTCCTATTCTAATACTTTCTACTTCTTTGTTCCTCTATCTGCTTGTTGAAATTTTACAGAAAATTGTTAAGGAGATTTTTTATAAGCAATCATTCTATACATACCATAATATATACATACATACATATTGTATGTATATATGTATGTATGTATGTATGTATGTATGTATGTATGTATGTATATCTGAATATGTATATGTATTTATACGTACCACATACATATATGTAATTTTTAAATACTGAATAATGAAATATATTTAAAGAACTTTTTATATGAGATCTAAAAGGGGATTATTATATATCTTAACATAACATTGTAACTATTAATTTAATTATTAATGGATTTTGATTGGAATAGTTCCATGGAAGTGCAATTCCACGAGTGCAAATTTCAACATTGATCATCAAATCGATAAGATAAATAAGAATTAAAAGATTCATCGATATGAGAAATAATATAACTTTATAATTTGATATATAAGATTCATTTTTTCAGATACAATTTTATACTTAAAGATGCGTACCTTAGTAGTTGCGTACTGTAGACTTTTATTTAATTTATGCAGCAGAGTCTTCGATTAAAATCTCGAAATAGGTCAAAATGCGCGCTTGCCTCAATCAAAATCAGTTTTGTACTCCCGTGTTGAAATTGTGTACATTCGCTGTTGTCGCTAGCGACACGAGTGTTTTCGTTTCCTGATAGAAGCGTCGTTGCTGCTTGCGCGAATGCCGTGCCTAAGCGACCTGTTCATACTCAGCCTTATTAATGTTACTGGCTAAACAACACGCGAGGAAGATGCCCACCAACGGAAAAAAGGCTACACCGATCGCTGTACCGGCTACCAGACCGATGTTGCCGTTTATAAAATCCAGCACACGACTGTAACATCCCTGAAAACAAATAGAATTGAAGAAGAGGTTTAAAAAAAATATCAAAAACTGAAAAAATAAGAAGAGATCAAGAAAAAAAGATTTTTAGCCTGTGCATTTATTTCCACACTCTTTTTTTCTTCTAATTCTTAGTGTGGTAACTCTATCATAATTGCCATAATTACTGAAATTAATTAAACATCAGAAGTCTAATTTAATGGTTCGCTATTTTGTATTTTTATTGTTCCGTCGAATGCACAGTAAATAACAGCAAGTTTCGCACACTTAGACAATTAAAAACAGAAAAGAAATTATCGTCTACGTACATCGGTATAAATTTGTTCTACATCATTCGATTCGCATTTGGCCACCTTGCAGCAAGACGAGGGAATTTTCTTTGGTGGATTCAAATTGCGCCAATCAACGTATCCACGATTACCACAGCAATGCAACTGTAATCAGTTAATTAAAATTTTCAAGATATACGATATTCAAGATATACAATGAAAGATTTGACAGTTGAAAAGAGAGCAATCATTCCTCTTATAGTTTCACGCTAAATGCAAAGCTCAAAATTAAAGATTAATAAACAATTAAAGAAAGGAATAATAGGCGTATGTAAATATCTTATCACAGAAAATCTGAAATGTTATTATTTATTAATTTTGTAATAAAATAGTTAATCAAATTAATTATAAAATGATATACTTTCCCGCGTGTGATGTAATGACTTTATCTGATTATGAAAATATTATTGAATATATTTTAATCTTTGCAACAAATTTCTTATAAAAAATGAAAGTTTTAACAATCTTGTGAGCGAAATAAAAGCAATATCAAATATTTAATTATATAAAACGTTAATTTTATTATTCTTTTCTACAACTTCAATCTCGATTTTTCTCAATATTGAGATGTGATATTTATGATACAATGATGTTGATATGAAATAGAAAGATCTAAATGATATCGCGTAACAAAAAGAGTACAAAGAATGATAAATCTTTTGCTTCAGTTTCTATTTCATTGAACTGTTATCTGAATTTCAATAAAAATTTGGATGATTAAAGTTCTCTTATTAAAATAATAAGAATAATCAAATTGCATGAATATAGATGGAATATAGATGGTAGAGTGCTAAAAAAAATAATACTTACGGTTGATTGCATGCTGTCTAAGTAATTGTTCATGGAATGATTCTGTCCATAGGCTTCCATGCTCTGGTTTAGACTTTGATCGAATCCTTCATTCAAATTTGTACGATAAGCATAAACCGACGCACCCGCGCCAAGTTCCAATAATGCGACGACGGCTAGAAACGCGCCATACTAACAAAAGAGATGTAGAAAACAAAATAATTATTTCTTATATGATAATAATAATGTCAAGGAGAATCTCTACTTTTCTATAAGAAAAAGAAAGAGAAAAAGTTCTTATTTAGATATATTTATTCTTCATCGGCTGATCTCACCAATTTTAATGACCTTGACATATGTTGTCAATAACATTGCCCCGAGTAACTTTCATAATATGCATAATTATTATAAAATAATTGTTTGTATAAACTTCTTTTAAAATTGTTTTATATTTTATCAAAATGCATAATTACCATAAAAATAATTGTTTGCATAAACTTCTTTTAAAATTATGTTCATATTTTATCAAAGGAAATTTTATTTAAAAATACTTAATTTTAATATAAAAATCTTAAATTCTAAAATTTGCATAAATATAATTTAATAATTTAATATTTTTCTCTCTTTCTTTTTTACAATAATTCCATAATATACAATTTATTTTACGAATGACGAATATATACTCAGTGTTAAGAAACTATTCTCCTCTTATATGAGGCTCTCAGAAACAGATTAATCAAACACATTTTTTGTAAATTTCTTAATTTTAGTAAGGACACTTATCATGTGCATCAGGGAATCATTATATTGCTCATATGATGATAATTATATCGACTTGTAATTTTATCCTACGACTCCTAAGAGACTCAAGAGCCCACTTTAGACTATATAATTCGCGACTATTTGCGACAGTATTTTATACATGTACGCGTGTATCCTGATTCTTCTTCAAGCATGTATCGTAAAGTTACAATAGAATTTTGTCGCAAATTATATAGATCGTATTGTGTCCTATATCTAGATTGCATATTGTGTTTACCAGGTATAGTAGAGCGGGATGACCTCGCGCAGTGCAGCAACAGGCGAGAACCGCCGCTACTGCTAACACCGCACCCAAGCACGCGAGCGCTAACAGGGCCGCTCCGCTGCCCTGCGCATTCATGTTCATGTAATCCTGCAGCTGAATGCGCATCCATATGCCAATGCATAGCATCAACACCCCGGATGCCTGTACATCAAATATAAAAGACATTAAAGCGATTAATTGAATTATGCGTCTCTTGAATAATTTTAATAAGTTACCCAGATAGTACATGTACATAAAAGACGACTTAAAAACATTTCAAACATCGTCCTTAAGACATCTTTAAGATGTTTTTTTGGCATTCTTGTGCTCTGTCTGAGTATCTTTACAAATTTTTACTTGACCCTTACAAATTGTCTCACTGAGATTCTTTCGAACAAAAGTTCACATCTTTAATATAATATAAATATAATATAAATTTCGTAATAATACATATATATATAATACATCATATAATAAAGTTAAAGAAAAAAAAAGTGTTTAACATCTTTTCTATTGAAGCATAATATATTGCAGATAAACATATGTAACACATATGTTATTTGTAATAGATGACTTGGAAAAGTGTCAGTTTAGAGACTAAAAAAATTGAGATAGTATTGTGAAAAAAAAAAATGACAAATTATTCAATAATCTATTTATTGAAAAGATTGCTATCTTTATATTGAAATAAGTTTATGGTCACTGTCTGGTCTAGTAATAGAAGTGTGTTTTGATAATAGAATCACATGACGCGCGGTTTCCAGATAATTTGTTAAAATTTCTCAACTGATGTAAGGATTTAAGGATAGGGTCATATAATTATTTACTATCTCATACTCATTCACTAGTTATTTGACCCTATTTTAATTAAGAAATTTAAGATTAGATTAGATTGTCATTGTTACATATATTATTATATTATTGTTTCATTCCGCGGCAAGTAATTAAATTTGACCGGTATCACAACCGCAGAATTGCGATCAATTGCGCAACAGTTGGACCAAAGTGCATGAGCAAGGTACAAGGGGTTGTGTTAAGATCATCCTGGAGAGGGGGGGAAGGGGAAGGTGAAGGACGGGTAGTCTTGGCTTACCCAAAAAATGAAATTAAAAAGCATCAGCAAGGTCTTCATGCAAGTCATCGTGGCCACGGTCTCTAATCGCTTGCTCATCTTGATGTTTGTTTCCTCTGTTCCTTTGCTCTCGAACCCTCTCTTTATCCGAATTATTACGCACTATCGTAAAATGCTTCACTTGAGCCGCGAGAATGTACCTGACACGATCGATTCGCGACAGGATTCGCGAGCACACTTACGCGTTGCGTGCGTGGCTTCCGCCCCTCTCTTAGTTGGTGCATGCGCGCTACCCCGCGAGAATACTATAGCCATGATGGAAACTTCTTTTATCGGAATAAATTCTTTCATGTAACGAGAATGAGTACGTCGCGAATTGTCGTGAACATACTTATAGAGAGATGGCAGACGCATATCATACAGAAAGCATCGAGAGAGACAGAGAGAGAGAGAGAGAGAGACAGAGAGACAGAGAGAGAGAGAGAGAGAGAGAGAGAGAGAGAGAGATTTCTCACTTTCCTTGAAGATTTGAATATTACGTTGACAATTTCCTTTATGAGAATAACTTTTCCAATGATATCGCAGATCATATAAACATCTGGCCAATATCTGTAAAAGGACCAAAAAAATTTTGAAACATTCTTTTGATATTATTTGAATTTTTACATTACAGCTAGGAACACAAATTATATTTTTTCAAATACATTCCTTAATAAATTAACTCCCGATATACTGACATTTTACATATAATACAAATATCTAATATAACACTATAATATATAATAAATGAAAAAAAGAAAGAAAACAGACATAAAACATGACTTTTAGAAGGTTGCTCATGCAAGTCTTTTCTCATTTGCAATTTATTTCACATAATTGAGACTAGAAGATTGTATTAATAAACAAACATTTTACTATATTGTCTTAAATATATATGTAAGAATATATTTTTATTTCAATATAAAGTATTGATTGATGCATATATGCTTACAAGTCAGTAGTTTCATTAGTAGAAAAGATGACAAATACATTACGCAAGAATGAGTATATTATATTATGAATAAATATAAATAGTTTGAGAGAGAGAAAGCGTCACATACGCAAAATATATTTTGTTTCCAAAATGTATATTTTTTGTAAAATAAAATATATATTTATATATGATTTCTTATTGTTAGTTTTTTTCATCGAGACATTACATGCATTTGTTTTGCTACTATTATATAACTTTGCATCCATTCTAACATATCTTGCAACATGATGAGTATTCTGTAAATAAAAAAAAAATATATTTACTGCAATATTTCTTATAAGAAAAGAAATCTTTACACAAAATAATGATAAAAGATATCCTTTTTCCTCCTTGCAATTCCTCCTTGATGTAATATTTATTACAAAAAGGGCTGTAATTTAATTTTATTAATTTTATCAATTATACTCTAAAGTGCTATTTTTTCTTTTTTTTATTCTTGCATTGCTCTTTTATTATTCATATTTATCATATAATCGTATTTATTATTTAATCGCATTAAAATGAAAGACGAATAAAAGCACTTAACGATATATTGAAAAAATGGAAAAGAAAAAAAAGGAAATAAACTTCAGAAGGAAACTTCGGAATAAGGGTATTATTTGACGTAGAATTTTGCACATACAAATCACATACAAATTGATGTAGAAAGAAAGCACATAATCCTTTCTATTAATAAAATACACAGAACAATTAGGTCGCCATATTATTTCGTACAATTCGATGATTCATCGATTAAAACACTTATGCATAAACACTTATACTTACGTATAAATTTGTCTAAGCTCGATGTATTTTACTTTAAATTTTTACTTTAATCTTGTAAAAATATACCGGTAACGTCAAAGTTATTATTGTAATTCTAAAGAATTCCTGGCCACAACATTGTTTTCATCAATGATTGGTGATTTTCGCGCGGATGATTGCCTAGTTTTCCGAAACGACAGAATTTTTTTCATTCTCTCGTAATTTCTCGATTCATTCTCTCAATCCTCCTCATCCGCTTTATCTAGACTGTTCATATTGTTATTCTCACACTGTTTCTCGACTCTTTCATGATTATTATGTCGATCAACCAAATAAGAAAGCTGTTCATCTCTTTTTCGATTGTCTATCAAATTTAGATCGAATTTCGACAGATCTATGATCGGCCAGGCGTTTTGCATTGCTCCATTCTTTTCCTGTTCATCAACGGTGTCTAAAATACTCGGTTCATCCGGATGATTATTGTTACAAGTTTCTTCAGAGATCGATTTGTTAGCAATCAGAGAGTTGGCGTCCCACTCTACCAATTCCTCGCTGCTAATAGATACTCTATCCTGATCTAGATCCCTGATGACACCTCTCTTATCGCTCCTAATGTCACCGATGGTTTTGAAATAGATACTGTGATCGTATCGATAAGTTTCTAGACAATTGCTCTCTAATTCGTTGTTCGATTGATAATTAAACGTTCCGCAGCAATTAATCTTAATTTCTTCCGGACGTGATCTCCATCTGGACCGTTTAAGACTGTAAAATTGCGGCGTGGCTTCATTAAAAGAAGCGTTTGAGGTGATTTGCGGCGTTTCCTTGGACCACCTGGTTCATTTCAAAATTTGTTTCTTGGTGTAATTTTTTTTAAATTATTTATTTATATAAGTAATAGCTTACGTTTTTTTTTCTTTCTCTCTCACCTCTGCGATCGAAGACGATTGTAACCACGTACAAAAGTTGCCCATCTCTCGATCCTTTGAAATACATATTCCGTCTCCTCGCTCCACCATTCTGATAGACCTTTCTGAACCATCCTCTCTTTGCCTTCCGTCATATTGATGTCGCAAACAAAGATGAAAACTAGAAAAGTCTCACAAGATTATTTGACAAGTTGTTGATGATTGAACGGCAATTCTATGACTGAAAAAACGATCCGAATCGGAGGATAAACCATTTTATAGAATTAATAGAGGAAGCACTGCAAACGAGGAAGCCATTGATGATCGTTGTCGTGACCTCGTAAGGATGTACAATGTTTTCATCATACGCTAATTTTGTTACTTGGAATATCGACGATCATATCAAGATACATTTCCTTGACTTCGATGATAAAATAATGTATTATTTTTTTTATATTTTATTACAAGTATAGAAAAAATAAAATTTGAAAATTAATCGAGCGATTGAGAATGTGAGGATTAAAATAGTCAGCTGCAGATTAAACAAAAAAAAGATAAGTTTTTTGTCCATTTAAAAAATTATTTTACTGTGAAAGCTACATGTTTATTATCAATAGTTTTAGAGAGTAAGTAATTAAAAATAAAAAGTTTTTACAAAAAAATAACTTTCTAAATGGACAAAAAACTTATTTTTTTTTGTTTAATCTGCATATAAATTTTTTCTTTAACCAGATTTCCAATGAACACTGCATATAACTGTTATATAACACACACACACACACACACACACGTTATATACAGTGTTCATTGGAAATCTGGTTAAAGAAAAAATTGATTCTACACAATGACTTTTGATAAATAAAGTTTTAAAGAGAGACAAAAAAGAAAAAAAATAAAGATACATTTCTCAATTTTTTTTCGAAGAAACTCTACTTTTATAGGATTGTAATTTTAAGTTCAGTAGAAATAACGTACAAAAAAATTCAATAAGAATTTAAAGAAATCACCTCGATATTTTTACTGAGAAAAGTCGATTTAAAAAATGAATTAAATCTCAATAAATTAAAAGATAATTCAGCGATTCAAATTAAAAGCAAAATTAGTTTGTAAATATCTTTTTCTTAAATAAAAAAGACGTGTTCTCATTTAGTTGAACTGTTTATTAAAACGATAATAAAAACTCTTATTAAAGTAGGCAACTGTAAAATAAAACTCTTTTGTACTGTGCTTTATTTCACTAATTAGCACTAATTGTGCACAAAATCGACAGTGGGCATATAGTTGTTTGCATTGTTATTTATCAACTTGCATTGCTTATACTCCTTTTGCTGGAGAGAGAGCGAGAGAGAAAAAGGGAGAGAGAGAGAGAGAAAGATACAGAGAAGCAGAGAGAGAGAAAAGACGGATTTTAATGTCCGATTTTCTCCGCCAGAAAGAAAACAGAAGAGTCGCGATGTGACATCAGTAATCGGTTTAGCCGGTGCGCTGTCAATCATCGACGCGCGGAACATCGCGGAATATTGAGCGGAGGCGTGATGTTCTTTCTGAAAGAAGAAAATTGTTTATCAGTGCTCGCGGTGTTGCGTGAATTAAAATTCAACGCCGTCATACTTTTTTTTACCGCGTCGCTTTTCCAACCGGGGGGATGAACGCAAAGTTGGCCGCGATATAAAAAGCCACCGCCGCGCAAACCGTACACTCCATCGCCGATTTTCCCAACGACCGATACACGCAGGTAAGCGGGCATGAGGATATTCCGAAAAATCTTTTTGACTGCAGCTTTTTCGAACAATTTGTGAAAGATTTCAATCGCGCGCGGTTCTCACGATTTTGGTCTCTCGAACAAATTTTATTATTGATACGTGTATTAATATGTATCTTTTTTATAAATTTATAAATAGTTTTTGTAAATTTATTATCTATATCTCACCAGTCTTTTCTGCGTTACAGTTTTTTCTTATTAATTTTCTCCTGTTCTAATAAGAGCAACAAAGTGCTTATTTTTGTTGTCTATTCAGCTTCCCGGAATCATCGAATGATACGTAACTTCTTCCGTTAAATTAAAAATATAATCCTTTCTCAAAATTTTTTTGCAAATTACATATTTTTTTTTAATGCCAAAACATTTGAACTCTAAAATTTAAACACTTTCTCGAACAATTTTTCTGAAAAAGAAAGAAAAGATTGTCGGTAAAATATTGAAGCTTGATAATTAATTTCTTTCAATATTTGTAATTGTATTTTTATCTGTACATAAGTTACAAGTATCTTTCATTGTGCATGTAATGTATTGAATACGTATACTGTATTTCTATATATTTTGGTAAATTAATATTTTTCTTTATGTATGTGTATATATATTTTTTTAATAAAGATACAATGCATTTATAAAATTTTGCTATGTGCTTTTAGTACTTTTGAACCACAATTCAATTAGTTGAGCATGCTAATAAAAATTAATTGATTATTAGAAAATTATAGAAAATAGGAAGCAATAGCTCGAATTGTAAACTTATATGACTATATTATTTCTATTGTGAAACAAAAATATACATGTATACATCTTAATGATGCATCTTTGTGATGAAATAAAAAATTGTTAAATGGTTATAGACATGAATCTGACTCTTGCATTATCCTGCATAATCGCAGTCGTATGGCTGCTCTGCGGAAAATGTAAAGCAGCTCCGAGATTGATCCCCGGTATCCATCGCAATTTAGGAAATCATCCACATATCTACGGGTAATTACTATGCAATACATAACAATGTATGTAAATAAAATCTCAAAGAAAGACATGAAAATAAGATTCTCTCGTCGATGTGAAACTTTTGAGGATTTAAAAAAAATCAACAATATATTTTAGCTATTTCGTGTGCGTTTTGCCGCAGATACGCCGTGGAAGGTCTTGTAAAGGATCTTGTGGAAGACCTCGTCGGCGAGGACGAGGACAGTTTGCAACTGAGCAAACGCCAGCAGCTGGATGATTATGGTCACATGAGATTCGGCAAGCGATCCAACGGCGATGACGAAGAGTACGGACATTCGCGATTCGGCAGAAACATCGAATAAAACGCTACCACACCGGACTCTCTCTAGATCGTAGATTGTGCACATATTCTTGTGCCAAGATATAGAGATAGAATATATTTTACATTGCAGCTATTACACGATTACGCCTTGTTATTTTACCTTTTCTTCGGTTTCTTTGTGCTCGATGCTTTATCGCAAATTAATTTATTTTTAATATCTACAATCTAATTTGTAACATTATTACGATTATTTTGGATATGATTTTGCAATCATATCGCCGAATAGTCCTTAGAAAAAATATTACACAGATAATGCTTCAATTTATTACGAAAAAGAACTAATGCCGCGTAAACAATTTATAAAAAGAAAGAAATTATATATCAATTATTTAAAAAATTAATTATATCATCATTCAGCTTTATCTTTTTTTGTTGTTTTAAATAAAATATATTAGGTCTGAGACACGATGACGGGCAAAAATAAAAATCAGCTCTCGATTCGTAAAAAAAAATATTTTGTTAATTCTTAAATACCTTACTTTTCTAAATAATAAAGAAAAAAATCATTGTTAAGTTTGCATGTTATTCATGTATTTCCCAGTTCATTAAAAATATTCTTATATTTATTCAAGCACGTTAAATAATTTTTTTATAAATAGTTTTTCTTTGTTTAGTTTGAAGACTATATTGCTTGCGGTATAAATCCATTTGATAAAAAAAACGATAAGCAAACGTTATATATATTTGTACAATGTGTTTAATTTATCAGTCATAAATGGAATTTTGTTATCGTTTATCATTTATCATCGAAACTTGTACAATTTGCCTTTACTTCTTTTTAATTCTGCTATTTTCTCATGAAGATCCATGTTATCATCTAAAAATGTATGATATCCACAACGATTCTCCAAATCTTCAAGACTATAACCGATGGTACGTCGATTTAACAACCACGGCTCTGGTGGCGGTGGCAGTGATGGTGGCTTTGCTTTCGGAGGATAAGGCGAACGATAATCTCTGCTCATACTGGTGCGATAATCCATCTGACAAATTGTTATGGGATCCAGCAAAATGTCGATTAATTTTAATTCCTTTTCCTCGTAATCCTTTCTAGAAAATATTACGTTACGCTCTATCATCATTTTAATTTTTAATGATATTTAATTATTTTATAATAAATTTATTTAATTACTAATAATATTATTTAATTAATTACTAAAATAAACTGCAGTTTGTGATATTTAATGATTATGTATATGTGAAATTGAATTATAGATAATATTTAAGAGAAAAGCGATATATATATATATATATATATATATATATATACAGTTACACCGCGATAATGCATCTATACACACGTTGTTTCTTATCAATGAGTTTTTGGCAAAATCGAGATAATTCAACTCCCTCTCTCCTTTTTCATTGCTTTTCTCAAACTATGCAAGAAAATCTAAAAAAAAAAATTGCTACAAACGAACACAATCTTATTCAAACTACCATAAAACATAAACTAACAATACAGGCCAGAAGGCAAATAACCCCGTCATCGGGAGCTTTTTTTTAATTTACTTTCTGATCAATCCTTATATGCGAGAACTCTTTCTGTTAGAAATAAACAGCAATTTCTCATTCTAATTATCTCCTCTTATAATTCCGAAGTAATATATATTCTTAAATTAGAAGAAAAATCTTTTCAATTCGTCCGATATTTTTTAAGCATAAATATCAAAAACATACTCTGCCGAAGCCAGAGATTGCATCGTGAGTAAACTGCGCCGCGGATAAGTAATCGGCTTGTAATCATCTCTCATCTCGATTTGCGACAACATGGCGTGTGTCTCCGAAATCCCAGTGCCTTCATCTTCCGGACCAAGTCTTCGATACGAAGATTTGTGAAGATTTCCCTTTGGTGGAAATATAACAGCATTGTCTCTGGGCTCAGACAACATCTTTACCTGCCTATTGATCGATAATTTCAGCGAAATTATTAAGAAAGAAATTTTATGGATTTGTTTCGATATCGGCTGAAACTTATATATATATATATATATATATATATATATACTGCTATTATATATATATATATTACTTTTATTTTTTTATTTATTTATTATATAATAAATTTCTATTTATTAACTACTATAGACAATTCCAGGCAATTCAAATAAAATTATGACATATAAAATTTAATGTGTATAGCATTTTATTATGAGTATTACTAGATTAAATAATAAACTCACTTCTTAATTCCTTTTGATAACAATAAAAATTTATCCTGTTGCAAAGTCATTTTTCAGACAACGTTAACTATTATAAGTTAAAATTTTACGATTGCTGATACTGTGTCAAATAATGATATGTAATACAAACGTGGGTGTTCTTGTTAGATTCGTGAAATAAAATGCGTTGCTACGAATAACAATCGCATAACATTTCGTCTGTGTCACAACTACTCCCCCTCATTTCTATTATAATGCATGTGCGATACGCTTGCGTGCATGTGATTTCCATCGCGATATGTTTATCCAAATGGCATACGCAGTTATCTAACTGTACAAACTTAATTTATAATAGAAAAAGTTGTCCTCTAAAGATTAAATAAAAAAAGCTCTCCTCTAAAGATTTTTCTTTCATTTAGAAAAAGAATAAGGAAAGAAAGTTAAAATTTATATTACAAGAATCTCTCTAAGCAATTGTATTTTCAAAATGCTTACGTTAGATAAAAAAAAAGTATTATAAAATAAGATGATGATGATTAGATGATTTTAAATTTACTTTTCCACATTTATTAATGAATCATATTTCTGTTTAATAAAAAAATGTCGCAATATATACCAATCGTGAATCTTGACTTTATCGCTGTACATCGCTGGAACGTGAAAAATGATAGGTTCGATTGCCTCGCCTTCATCATTGCAAGATATAAACTGTTATAAAAGAAATTAGGAAAAATTTAAAAATTAAAAAAGCATTATTAATATAAAAATTCAAAAAATAAAATTTGCACAATTTTTAATAAGAATGCAATAGTTTACAACTCGAAAAAATTTTCATTACTATACCATTTTATAAACATAAGATTTATTTAAAATATATAAAAGAATTATAAGAGATAATTAAAATTTTTAAATACTTTGAAAGATAGAATTAATGTTTGTAAAATATCTATTTGGGAATTATCAATAGTCTTACATTAACCTTCTTTTTCAGCATTTTATATCTTATATAGATATCTTTTTTTCGTGAACCAAATGTAAAAAGAGATTATTAATTAATAATCGTTAAATAACTTTTCAGCATTAAACATCTATAAAGGCATAATAATTTAATTCGCTTTCTATTGTGTCATTTTTCCGACCGTCACACAATATACATGTGAACATAGTATTTAATATATCGTCTATAAATTGTGGCACAAATAATATTCTTCATCTCTTGTTTTCTTTTAGTTCATAATTTTTCAGAAAGTAAATTTATATTGTTATTAGATAAATAGAAATTTGCATATTATA
This sequence comes from Cataglyphis albicans, assembly GCA_038406275.1. Lineage (NCBI taxonomy): Eukaryota > Metazoa > Arthropoda > Insecta > Hymenoptera > Formicidae > Cataglyphis > Cataglyphis albicans. The sequence continues at coordinate 4,237,161 of JBCAUJ010000016.1, read as the reverse complement.
TATACATTATATATATATATATATATATGCACAATAAATATTAAATATTATTACACATTAAATGAATGATAACATGGAATATGAGATAAGAGAATTGAAAGCGCTGCAAGAAGAAATTTTACGCAAATGTAGAAAGAAAACAAAGTTTTTAATTCCTGATGAAACAGAAGATGAAGAACACAAAGCAGAAGATTTGCATGAAGAGAAAGATATATTCTCAACGGAAACTGATAAAATTGTGGAGGAGGAATTACCCTTTCAGGATATATTGGCTGAGAAACGACGCGAATATACAGCTAAAGAAGAGTTTATTTATTTAATGTACAATGACATACTTCCGTTTCTCGTTACTAAGTAATTATATTATATAATTTAATGCAATAACAATTTTTTATATTTGTATTAATTTTTTATTATTGTATTATTGATTTAATTCGATCAAAACATACATATAGATGGGATGGATATTTTTTGCGAAAAAAACTGTTTGCGAAGAAATTGGACAAGAATGATGCTGAAGCTATTGAAGAAAACAGAAAGATGGGTGACAACATAAGTGATGATTCATTTAAAAAAGAGGAAAAAGAAAAAATGAAAATATCCATTCCGTCCTGGAAACTTTCATTACCGGATGAATTTGCCGACATAAAATTCTATAACAAAAATTCTTATTGCGGTCGCATCAGTAGAAAGATGATGGAAGGCGAAGGGACATACAGATGGCACAATGGTATCCACTATAAGGTATCCAGAAAATATCTAGCTGTCCACTCAATGAAAATTACGGTATAATAATAAAACTTCGAAAATCATATAATTATATAAAAATATAATATAAGTTTAGTATATATTTCTCAAAATTTCTATTTTATGTGCTTGACGTTTTAAAATTAAATCAACATCACTTTCTTATCTTTTTTATCCTAAAATATAATATTTTTATTTATGTTAAGAATTGAAAATTACAACAGAAATAAATGAAGGAAAATTATTCAGGGTCAGTTTGAGCAAAATAAGATTCAAGGGAGAGGTTTCTTGGAGTGGAATAACAATTGTTGGTACGAGGGTGACTTTATGGACGGTTTTCGACACGGTAAAGGTCTCATGGTGGACAGAGAAAATAATCATATGTACATTGGCCGATGGCACATGGGCCATAGACACGAAAGAAAATAAAAAGCTGTACAAGTATAATATTTATACATATATTATTTTAATAATAAGTCATAATAAGAATATTCAAAAAGTTACAATGTTTATCTTTTATTTTTTCGTCTTGATACAAAATTTGCCCTGACCGAATAATCGATGTTATGTCTTATTCACTTCTGGAATCAATATATCTCTGGATTTAACATATATATGTGGTCGCAGTTGATTCATATATTAAAAATTGTTATCGTGTTGAACAGATTGAAATGAACAAGTATTTCGCGCTGTTAATTTTATATTTAATTTTAACGATATACTCCAATACGCACTGTCTTATGTGTAAAGACGATTAATACATCGTAATTATAAATGGATACATAAAGTAGATATAAAACTCACGCAGACTTTTTATGATCTATTATCTTCCAAGTAAAATACGTTAAATTCGAACACGAGTTTTGTATGTAAATAGAATAAATAGAAACTTTTTAGTAATTATATCTCACAAAATATATACGTAAAAACATTTTATCGAAATATTTAAAATTAATAGAATCCCTTCTCCTGGCTATATTTCTAGAATTACATTTCTCTATTCCGGAACAAACTTGTGCCATCGTAAACTGCAATTCTCCGTTTGTTTTCCCGCTACATGATCACGTGAGGGCCGTATTTTATTTTATTACATTTGTAGTACAGCAAGCTTTGTCAAACGCGCTGATTGGTTGCTATGATAAAACTCTAGAAATTCCGTATTCGACAGCCAATCGGCGCATTCGACAAAATTGTCGTGCTACACATGTAGAGAGTGCGTTTAACGACGCTTTGCCATTGGCCGTTACCCATCATCGATTGAGCGATGATTGGCGAACGGGTGATCGACATATTCGCCAATCAGATCCGCTCGCGGTCTGCTGTGCTAGCAGAAGGATTTCAATATTGACGTATATTTATTTGACGCTTGACGCTCTCGCGAAACGAGCGGCATTATTCGCAACAAAAAATCGCCCTTCGGAGTGGAAAGAGACACGGTTTATTCGGTAATATCTATCCATCGAGGAACAATGTCGGGCGCGATGGTGGACGAACGGTAATTATCATCGGAGACAACCGCCAATAAATAATTGGCGTAAAGTAATCGCGAAACTCTGAAATTCGCGCTGTTATTTTCCAACTGAATCTCTTACATCTTGATGGACCTTCCAAAAAATTCTCAAGGCGCCCAGGAATTGTGTCCTATCAGCTCCTTTAAGTCTTCTCATATCCATCATATCGGCCTGCAACATATGTTTATACAAATTAGTTGTTGAATAATTAATTATTCTGTTGCCATCTTTTCTAGATTAGACTAGTTTCTTGTTTTCATAAATTTATTCTATTAAATATTATACATAAATATATATTTAAGTATTGTATATGAAAAGTAGGAAAAGCATACATACCTGTCATACAAATTATTTTATTTATTTAAATGAAAGTGTATAAATAGATATGTATGCTTTTATAAATTTAAAGTTGTATGACGCTTTAACTTGTGTATATTTTTCTATAACAACAAATTTAGTCAGCTAATTTGATCATTCTAAATTGAAACGATAAACAAGCATAATTATTTTCATGTTTATGATTTTTACAGAGTTACAGATGAGATTGAGGCATTGAAAGCAATCCTATTGGATAACGAGCTCAACATTAAGGAAAATGATAGGTATTTTGAAATTTGTTGAATTTTTACAATTTATAATTATAATAATTTTGCTATAGGTAAAAAATATTAATATTAAAATATATATAAATTTTAATGATTATTATTGTAATACAAATAGTTTATTCAGATTTTTTTATAAGATTATATAATAATTTTTTATAAGATTATATATAATAAATTTCCATTGATGTAATAACTATAACATTTAAATTGTCTTATTTGACAAAACAATAATTATAATAGATTTTTTGTTTTTATATATTAATAAAAAAGAATTTTTTTAATATTATATGTATATTATTTATATCATATACTCTATATTATTCTTATAAATTTTTATGTGTATAGATTTTAACACACATACACACGCACACACACACGCGCACACACACACGCACACACACACACACACACATATATATGCAAATGTTTTATGTTA
>JBCAUJ010000016.1:4163947-4230269 GCA_038406275.1 Cataglyphis albicans | reverse complement strand
ATATATATATATATATATATATATATAATAATTTGAGAACGATTGTTTTTCATATAACATTATTTGCAAAGATCTTTCTGTTTATTTTAGTAAGTACTATACGCAAAGTTTGTATAACGAAGTTTTAAACATCCTGTATTTGTGAGAAAGAGCTTACATATACACGTTGATGCGGAAAACTATTGAATTCTGTTATAATTATATTAAATTATTTCTAAAAAATTAAAAAACTGTTCCTTGAAGCAATTTAACTTGTCAGCGATATAGAAGATAAAAATGAATCTTAAAGCAATATAACTTTGCAGGACGAGAAGAACCGCCGATGGTTTAAATGTTACACGCTAACTTTATATTCACTGCCGCGAGTACGAGAAAATTATTCACTTTCATTCGCGATGATTATCTTTTTTTGATTTTGTCGTCACTCCAATTATGGCTACAAACAAACGCTCAATACTTCTCACTGCACTTCTCACTATATTTAGCGTTACATATGATCATGTCATTCTCCTATTAATGAAAAATGCATTATTTGTATTAAAAAAGTAAATTTCAAAGCCAGATAATCACACATCTAGCGCTAAATATGCTAAGAAAATATACTTGAGAAATGATTACTTTTAAAAATACAGCATATTCAAGATTTAGCACGACATATTTCAAGTACAAATTCTTTTCTTTTAATGAGTTATTAAATTTTCTTTGCAAATTTTTCAAGAAAACGATTTATTATACCTCGAAAAAAGGAGCTCGAAGTAATAATTACCGAGATATTGCTGTAGAAGAAATATATGTTTTTGCAAATGGAGTTTCAGAAATTTATAACAACAATTTTACTTTCTTATGTTTTTTTTTCAACTTTTTTATTAAAAATATTTTTAACTTTGTCAAACAATCTGTACATAAAATATTTATTGTTTAATCTGTTTTTATTTATTTGTATTTGTTTAATCTGTCTTTGTTTATTTGAGATAATTTATATAAATATCATTTTTATATCCAACTTCTCCATTTTTTTTAAATACACACAATCAGACGACAATATTAAAAAAACATAATAATGCGAAAAAATATATTTCGCAACTCCGCCTCATGTGACACGCATGTATGTTACGAGAAAAATTTAACAATCAAAAATTGCATGGAAACAAAGATATTTTATACATTAGTAGAATCTAACATAATCAAAATTAACAGATACCATTTATTACGCTTAATATACGATATATTGCGTGACATAAAAAAATTATAATTATAGTAAATTATAATTGCTATAACTTTGATGAGTCTACATTAAAATGTAGAAATTATATCAATTTCAATTCCTATTTGATGATTCCTGACATATGCAATTATAATTAATGTATATATAGTGTTCTAAAAATCGCTTAGTTAGCAGTGTTCATTTTCTTAACACTGCTTCTAGATCTAGAAAGATTCATTTTTTTGTTCAATGATGACTAGTTCATTCCTCTACGAGTTGTATAACTTGTATTGTTTTCGTTATCTAACTTTCGCCATTTGTTTTTTTCGTAAACAATCTTCTTGTAGTAAAAAAAAACTTCTTTGAGATCTATCGTCCGTATTATTTTTTTTTCATGCGAATTGAAACGTGCGAAATTGTCTTTATCTTCTTTCTCTTATACAAATAATCAGTTCGAATATTTCTTTCTTGTTCATCGGATATATTTGAAATGTATCAAACCTTTCTCTACAATTGATATATCTGTTAACGTCAATTAATTTCTTCAATGTTTTTATTAATATAGCGTTCACCCAATTAATATTCCTGATTTTGTGCATTACACTTACAATAAAGCAACATTTTATTAAAAACAATAATTTCGAATCCGAGCAATTAAAATTTACAATTAAAATAACAATAAAATTAAAATAACAATAAGTTTATTAAAATAACAATAATTATAATTTGATTCATTTATCTACCAGGTACAATTGACTCTCTTTCTTATATACGGCACGTCATCGCGGAGATTATGGTTTGTCATGAAATCACATTTTGTCATATTTAGCTCAATCTTTGTATATTAATCGCGACCAATAGGGTATAACAATTTATTATTTGCATGCGAAAATTTTTTAGAGAGAAACAGGAAATATAATTGGAAAATAATTGGAATTTTTTATTTAAATTTGAAGAATTTCCGAGATAATTGATGTGAAAATAAAATTTCATGGTATCGCAAAAAGCAGCTTCAAGCAATTTTAGAGCACACTATATACATGATTTTTGCCGCTTAATGCTCACGTTTCATTCACGAAAAAAGTAAATGGCATATCTGAAAATCTCGGATACACGTTTTGCAACTTGAGATATGGTTTAAAGTAAAACTTTTTTAAAAATAATTCTTTCTCCCTCTTCTCCCCCTACCCTCGCCATACCGCTCGCACTTTGAATTTATGAAATGTTTGAGATCAACAAGCATAGACAATTGTGATAAAAAAAAAAGAAAAATGAAGCATACTCAATGTATTGAATTCGAATAAAACAGGACAAGCATCTCATATTATATATACAGTTAAGAATTAATTCTGTTATTTTAAGTTATATTCCTCTTTTGTAAAGTTCCTCTTTCCGTAAAGTGCATTAGTACATCATATCATATAGTACGATTTATATAATTTCGCGTAAACACGACTATAATTTTAAGAGACGAAGGCATTGTCTATTGTAGATACTTCCCACGTATATAAAAATGTACATATATGTATATGTATAGTATATGAAAAATATACGTGTATGTGTGTGTGTGTGTGTGTACACACACACACATACATATATATAATACATATAACACACATATACACATATACATATATAAAATATTGGAAAAAAATTGTTAGCAATCTCGTGTAGAAACTTTTCCACATGAATATGTGATACTTACAAAAGGGTAATAGGCTAAATGTAAGAAAGATTTAGACGCATGAAAATTTGAATAATTTCGTTTTTAAATTGCAACTTAAAATTTTTCTACTTTTAAATTATAATCGCTCGATTCGCTTAATAACTTAAAATCCATCCCAGTTTCATTCTTTGCAATTAGATTTTCTATCGAATATTTATTAAAGAAAAGGAATTGACATATGAAATATACAAGAAAATAGCTACAACTGAAACTAGCAGACATTCTGAAGTACAGACGGGATTTCAAAGATAAGTAGCCAAACTTTAGGAGTGTATTTGACTTATTTAAGGACGAAAAAGAATCATGACAATATCGTGAATGCAATATAATTCTGAAAACATTATTCTTTTTGAGTTATAATTACTTTTTGTTCACGACAAAATTTTATAATAATAATTTTGGACTCATGTTTATAAGATCTATTTTTATCTACATTGACATGTTTTAAAGTTTAATTGTGTATATCCATAAGACAAATCCTGTATAAAGAATATATGAGATATATTTGAATTAAAAGTTACGCGATATTCGCATAAATAATTAGTAAAGTATATAATTTATGATATATTTATGCTTTTTTGCAACGATTAGAATTACAAAAAGAAAAAAAATTCAAGCGTAAACGTTGTTTAAAAAAATCTCATGATACATATATATATATGTTCATTATAGTGTTTTTCAAAGTTTCCATTTGTATATATCTGTCAAAATATTTTTATTCGAGATGTATCTTATAAATTAGTATTGATATAAAAATCGTCAAAGTGTGAAACATGTAATAAATAATTGATGATTTAAATCTATATATCAAGTCTATTATATTATAGACATAGGTCCTTTATAATTTTGTTAATGATATTTCTCTCCAAATACGCGCGATTTTTATTGTTTAAGTAATATGTATTTTAGAATTTGTTTTAAATGCGGCGATATGCCTTATTTTAAAATTAATATCTTTGCGGAAATATAATAAGTACAAATAAAAACAATTTAAATCGATTTAGTTTTAAAGATTTTTATACGTTGTTAATATTTTATGAAAAAGCCGCGGTTTCTCTCTATAACGCCAGACAATTAAGTTTCTGCTGCGATCTATAACTCTATTTGTAAGTACCAAAGAATGTTGGATTGTTAAAAGAAAAAAAAGAAGATTACACATATAGGGATTGACTTTATATATAAGGAGTATCTATTTACTCCTCCCTTTTATGTTTTTACGCATGTCTGTGATATTTTAAGAGAGCGATGATTTTTATTTAGTTTTATATTACATTAATTTTTTTATGTATATATCACATCTGTGTGCAAGCAATATTCGAGAGCTTGCCGCGTATATGCAACTTCTGTACGATGCGATGCATTATATTGCATAATTCCTTTAACTAAAGAAAAGAAAAGATGTATAACATACATGCAATTAAACTCTCATTTAAAAATCTTTTGTTTATTTTTGTAATACATCTACCATTATCCAGAACACGAAATTAATATATGAAAAAAACTAAACTTTGTGCTTTTTATTATAAACTTTCTTTAATATTTATTACGCGTCAAAACTTTTATGAATTGTAACTTCTAGATATGTTTAGCATGAAACTTCTCCTGATTATCTTACAAATAATATAACTATTTATATAACGAGTTTTCCCACTTGTATACTCTGATGTTTTATCAAGATCTTAAATTCATAGTTTTTTACAATTTTGTTGATATGTATATACATTTTCTTATGCTGTTGCTCAGCACTATAAAAAGAACAAAAATGAGGGAGAATTAAATATTCACTTTACGAAGCGAAATCAATGAAGAGTAAAAACAGGTATATATGAATATTGTCTATATTTTTTTTCTAGGGGGTTTTATTCCAAAAAATTCTTAATTGAAAAATTCACTTATTGATAAAATCTTAATTGTGATATCACTTATATATAAGATTCACGTTAGTATTCACATGTTAATTAACATCGAATTATCAACAGCTCTTTCTACGTGGCTTAGCATTATAAGAAGAACAAGAGTTAGAGATAAAATTAAATGTTCAAGTATACAAAAATTGGAGACGTAATCATCATTTAAAAGTAGAAACACTTGCACGCGCGCACATACACACGCATATACATACATACATATATATATATATATACATATATATATATATATATATATATATATATATATATTATATAAGTAATCATATATATTTCCAAAAAAACGAAAAGAATTGGTGTGATTCACACTTCTATGGTTTCATTTCATTGCGATCTTAAGTGCCGAATAAATCTTTAAGCTTACAACGTCTGGGAGATCAGCAATTTATTGCTAAACATATTGTTCCGTTACGATATGCAAGATATACGAGGAAATATTTATACATTGTCATCTCTATCTACATTTTTCTCCATGCTAGTTGTAAGTGCACAAATATGACGATACGTATTATTGCACTAATTCATTATCTCTTATATATGTATATGTTTCATTTTATTTTTAATAAAACATATTCACATAGATTGCAGTTATTTTTGCAAAATTTTTCTAATACATGTCTTTATATAAAATTTCTTTGATAACAATATAAATTCTTTAATATGTATTGTAATACTGATATTTGTATATTAAATCAGCTATTTCTTATATATTAGAATAATAACACTTACATTATTCGATACAGTTATCGCACTTTATGCAAGTTTTATATAATTGTAATGTATATTACTGTTATACATATACATATTTATATTTATTTATTACACAATATTAATAGATTTCATTCATTATCCAGTTCTTTAACAAATTTGTATAGCGAATAAACAAAATCTTCCACACATGATTATATGTTAGGAATTAATATATAACATTTAACAAATATAATGATTATATAGTGTATTTAAAAATATAACAAATAAATACTGACGCGCTGTCATTTAACAACCTTCTTTTTTATACTTCAACAAATAATATAAATACGATATTATTATTAAATATTTTTTTTTTTCAATATATAATATATACAGTAATACTAAATGCGTTTTATTTTGGCAATTATGTGATTTTAGAATTAAATTTTCTCAATTAAATATGATATATATGAATATGAATTGTGTAAAATGAATATGTAATTACTTACTATTTCTCTCTCTCTCTCCCTTTTTCCCTCTCCCTCTCTCTCTCTCTCTCTCTCTCTAAGATCATTTTGTTCGCGTATCCGTGAACAAAAGATAGATCTTGAACTATGTGGAAATTCTCGGAGAAATCACATTGTCGATATTAGAATGAAGATTCTTTCGTTGACTTAACGCATGGCATTGATTTCGAAATATCTCCATTTTCGATTGAAGTGCGCTCAACTTTTCTTGCATCGGCAAAGCAAAATCTTTGCTTCGCGTGAGAACGTCGACAGCGTTTTTCAATAATATCGAGTTCATGAAAGACAACGATGGAATGTCTAGCGAAAGTGAAGAGGTGCTAATACTGTTACTATCCCCATACCCTTCATCGATACTTTCGTCGGTTATTCTAGTCATAGATTTCAACTGTTCCTGTAAATCCTGTAAAATACATAACACCAAGATTTTGTCTTTCTTATCATTATTGATTATACATATTTGAGTAAAACAAATTATTTACTGCTATATGCATGTATGTATTTATGTATATTATATTGAAATAAATTACCTTGTTTCGTGATAGAACTTGTTTCAGACATTCACGCAAAGAATGTTCCGTTTTGTTTCTCTAAAATAATAATATATATTAAATCTACAGAACACAATCTTATATATTATTTATTAAAATAAAAAATTATATATATATATATATATATATATATATATATATATATATAATTTTTATATCATGTTGTAATTACAGATTGCACATTGTGTCATAAACACATATTGTAAAAAAAAGATAATGATTTTATTAAGTAACATAAAAAGATAAATACCATATTGTTAAGTTGATCATTCATTTGCTTGCAGTGCAATTTTTGCTCTATAGTTTTTATCTTAGTCTTCTCTTCTCTGAGTTTTTTAAGCAGAGCACTGTTTGTTTTATGTGATAAGGTCCTCAAACGTTTATTCTCACTCACGAGATCCTGCATATTACTCAATTTTTCTTCAAATTCTGCATTCTTGGATCTCAATAATTTGTATTGCGCTATCATTTTAGTCAACTGTATTCTTAAATGAGATATTGCATCCTTCACCTGATTCTGTTCTCGTTTGGATGCCAATAAGGAAGTTTGCAACGTCTCATTTTCAGACCTCAGCTTCTGTATTTCGAATTGTGTTTTTCGCAATAGATCGGCGGTTTCGTTCTTCTTCATCTCGCATTTCTGTATGTTTTCTTCCATAGACGCAATAAGGACATGTTGCTTGCTCAATGTATTCTCCATGGACATTCTCGCCATCTCGTTGTCCAGCAGGCATTGTTCTAGTGTCTTCAGCTCAATTCTGGTGTTTCGTAATTCTTCTTCAGTTGCTTCCAATACCATAGATATGTCTATTGGACTATTTGTCGAATTTCCATCTGATGTATCCTGTATTGTGTCGATAGACTGCATGCGCAATTGCAGATCCTTCATTGTACTTTGCATCTCCTGCTTCTCCTTTTGATATTGTTGTATGAGTTCAGTGTATTCAATGCTCAATTTCTTGTAGTTGGCATTTAAATCCGCTATTGCCTGCTGCCGTTGCTTCAGTATGATCTGATATGTGTCTATTTCCACCTGCAAACTCTTCTTGCCAGCTATTAGAATATGAACTTGCGATTGGTACCATTTCGCAGAAGCCTCTGCCGCGGAAAGACGACTATTGGTGTCGGTCAACGTGTTCTGCAGCTTTTGTTTGTCCCGCAATATTGTTTGCATCTCGACAAATAATTCAGCTATCTTGCCCTTGAGACCCTGATTTGCAGCGATCCGAGCATGGAGATCGATTCGCACATTTTCCAAATCGATGCGCAGCCGTTCGTTCTCGAGTTCCAATAGAGCCACTCGTTTAGACAGTTCAATATTTGAGACATTGGGCGTAGACAAGTGTCGCAAATGAAATTCATCGGTGATTACTTGGAGAGAGTCCATCGAAGTAACAGAATCTAATTCTCCTCGAAATAAATCCGATAGATTGTCCATAATCTTTATTTAATTACAGATCAATATTTAACTACAAATTGTTGTATCCATATTTTTATGCAGTTGATCATACAGAGTGTCACCTGAATTCGTACAATAAATAATAATTGGTAAATATATTATTGTACACTTTAAGTGTACAATAAATTTTGTACAATAAAATTTTAATTGTATATAGAAATATTCTGTCTATATATATAATGTTTGTTACTTAAATACTTGCGTTTTAAGAGGATTGTTCTTGAAGATAATAAACAATAATAATAATAATAATTGCAATTTGAAAGCAATTTTGCAAAAAAGCAAACAAATTTTCTTACGATAAATTACCAATACTTTCTTTTCAATGAAACGTCTACGTAAGAAATGCCAAAAATAAGGTCAAAATTAATCAACGATGGTCGACTTAACCTTCAAGGTTAAAAAATTTTCAATTTTAATAAATATAAAGATTCTAATAACTTTAGATAATTTTTAAATTATCTCGTAAATTTTTTCGGAAATTATGATAAACTATTGACAGTCATATAACATTATTCTGCTATTGACAGATGTATTTTTTTACATCTTGAAACAGTGATACCAGAATGGAGATTACAAAGTCACAATTTAACATTTGGCATCACTGCCAGCAGTGCCAACATTATATTAAAACCGTACATTGGATACGTTCCGTTTCACGCATTGAGAGCATAGATAGCCTGAAAATCTATAGTTTACGTAACATATATTATATATATGTATATAGATTTAAAAGCGATCTGTGCGCTCTATGCGTGAAACGGAACGCAACCATTATGTATTACATTGCGAGCTCAACTGCAATTGAATTACGATTGACAGTTATGAATTGACCAATAAGAACAGCAACTTGCTAGTTGATTGGTTAATCTGCAACTGTCAACTGTGGGTGCTTTCTATTTAGTGACTCAAGTCGACACAAGTATCATTTTATCTTTGTTGTTTACTGGTATTGAAAAAAGATAGAATAATACTTGAGTCATTAAATGGAAAACATTCTAACCAATTATCTAACGATAACACCAACCGTAATCCTAGCCCGCAATCCGTAGTATAATACGGCCTTTAGGGCACCAAGTCCGATTATTAACGTTTTCAAATGGATGGGTTAATCTATAGACATATGGCGTTTTCGAATGGACGGATTAATCTAACCCAAATCAATTAATCACTATATTTTACTATGAATTTAAGTCTTTTAATCAGAAACAATGCAATGACATCATTAATCACTCTCAGAGTAATTAAACCTGCTACTTTTAAATGTATTTGACGCAAAGTGCATGCGCTGTCATATATAGAAGCCATATATGTAATACTATTGGTTCAACAAAATTCGCGCATGCGCATTGCGTCAAGTATATAAATTGTGCAAGCGAGAGGTTGATATACGTTTGCACTATAATATTTCGCTAACACCGCTTATTGAGAAAATACGTAATTAGCAATATAGGCCATGTTCAAAAACACTATCAATATTGGAAATCTATAATATACGTTACATAAATTATAAATTTTCAGTACTGGCAGTGAATTTTAGAACACGTCCATAGTAGTTTACATATATGGGATGCGTTCGAGGAGCACGCCTTTAACACTATGAGTATGCTCTATCCTTGTTCAACTTTCAATAAATAACAAAAATAGATCAACGCTTTTAGCGCATAAAGGCCATTGCACGTTCAAAAATTTTAGTCGTAATCGTAAGTAAATCAATCAATCACAGTTCAAACATTTTTATTACGTTTTAAAATATTTGATTGTGATTAGTCAATCTTCTTACGGACTTATGATTACGACTAAAATTTTTTAACGTGCAAGGGCCTTAAGCGTACTTCTCGAACGCAGCCATATATCTCGATAGAACGTTTGTCTTTATTAATGGAGTGGGGATAAAATTTACGTAAAAAAGGATACATACTTTTCGTGCTCCTTGCGTTCTCTCTCGCATGTAGCATAGCTTTAAACTTCGGGTCACTTCAGATGAGTCAAAAATTATCGGACATCCTGCATATATATATATATATATATTGTATAAATATTGAATAAGAAAAAGCAAGATTTTCTAAATAACGTATAGCATTTTAAATAATTTATTGCAGATACATAAATAAAATTTTAATGAAATCTATTTCTTTGGGAATAAAATTGTCTATAGTTAAATGCATGGATGCGAAATAGGAAATTAATTAGAATAAGTTTGGTTGCAATTTTTTTATTATTATACTAATTTCTATTAATTATTATTATTCTCTGGACGTAAAATTCACATGTAAAAAATATATGTATATAAATAACGTTAAATAATAAACAAATTATTTTATGCTTTTTAGAATAAGATATTGAAAATAATAAATTCGCATATGTAATTATGATATAAGTAGTTAGGGGCTAAAAATAGAACAATTATATTATTATAATACTTTGTACTGAATAAGAGAAAGAAATTACATAATAGTTTTGAGAACTCTCTCTGATTCTCTTATAAAGAGACAAGAAAAATTAGAAGTGCAACATAAATATATATCTTAATCTCAAAATTATCTTATTTGACATAATAATTTAAGGTTAAATAATTGTTCTTTGTTTATCAATCTTGCAATTAATACCCGATAGAGAAATCACAGAATATGTGCTAATTAAGTTATAATTATTACAGCGAACTGGCAGTTTCTTCTATAGATCTGTACAAACATATAACAATGGTAAAATTACAAGTTAATTTATAATTCACACAAATATAATCAAACATGTATCTTTTTTAAAAAATTACAATTGCATTCAGTAAGCAATTTACTTACTTATCAATAATCTTGCTAGAAGTTTCATTCATAGAATCTTGTATAGTGATATCTAGAACAACAGATTTTTGTGTTATGAGAAATATATTTTCTTTCAAAAAAAAGAATGACAGAATAAAACTATAGTTTAAAAGAAACAAATTAGAAGAAAGCTATAATGTTTACCATGAGCGTGCTGATACAGTGCCGGTGACCAGCTAAAAGTGCTGGGAGTAAGAATAGCATTTGCTGTTATTGCAGTGTTTGTAGGTGACAACAATGTATTCTCTTGCGTCAACGAGAGTGCAGCAGAGCTTCCACTGGCAATGCAAACATTACTCTTTTCGTCGGAAGAAGCGTTTTTTCTATGTATTAAAGATAGAATATCATCATGTTATCACACCAATTAAAATTGTCACATAAAAAAAAAAAAATAAGTGTAAAAGGATATAAATAAAATGAGATTCTTTTATTTGTTTATAAGGATGCTTCATTGTCATTTTAATCTTCCTGTACCCAATTATATCTCCACTCTTACCTCAGTTTCGTGCCTGTATCTTTCTGCGATCCTGACGACAGATGAATGGCTTCGAGTAATTGGTCAATTTCAGACATCTTGCTGTTATCATTTTTCAAATTCATGCTAGTGGATGAACTTGGAGAAGATTGGCGTCGTGACAGTAAATGCTTCGACATGATTTTGTTACTGTCTAGAAGTACTGAAATGAATGTTTTTGTTTCTTCTCGTCAATTTTTAAACTTTAATTTGAAAACTAGTGCAACATAACTATATCAAATTCTACTACTTTTTTTGATAAATTATATATATATATAAATTTACTGTTAGTTTCTTTTTTATTTGCTTTGTTTTTACAAAGTTTTTTCGTTCACTATCAATCTAATATCATTTTTTTTTCGTATTTAATATCCTTTCACTTACCATTCGGCACAATTAAATCCACACATAGACTAGACGACTCTGCATCGTGATTGATTTTATTAACTACTGGCAGTTTCGAAATATCCCTCTCACAGTCTATTGAATTGGAACGCGTCGCCGGCTCGGATCTAGATATTTGACTACCAGAAGGCGCAGTCAATAGTTCCGATCGATAAAAGGTCGGCAGTTTATTATATTTGGCTTTAGCATCGTAAGTTGCCTGTGGCTCAGAGTGATGTAAAGTGATATTGGGATGCTTTTTATCGCTACTCAGACTTAGATCGTTACAGGCTGTATCGAGCTCGTGATGTTTGTGCGAATATCCTGCGGTCGCAGTAGGTTGCATTATAGCGTTATAATTCAACGGATTGGAACTGTGACGTTGCAAACTTGCGAACGAGTTCCTGGAGTCACAACTTTCATCTTGTTGGCCGAGACATAGGGATGTCCATGCGGAATTTCTGTCTTGTATCTCGAACAAGTGCAGCAGCATTATTTCCCTCAATCTGAATCACAGAAGATTTCGTTATTATGCATAATTGTATATAACCATATAAGTTTTGAGAGATCATTGTTGATATAGCACTCACTATCCAATTTTATCTTAAATATAAATCTCTTCTAAATCGTTTTTTTTTTTTTAATTGAATCAAAAATGATTATTTATCAAATAAACTTTCTTTTTAGTATTGTTTTTGACATTTATTATTTAATTATACTAGTATGTGAGATTGAATCTCTATTTTATCCATTTTCATTAAACTAAAAAATAAAATTCTGTTCTTGTATTTTAATTGAGTTAAAAATTAATAAATTTGTATAAATTGTTTGTATTTGCATTAATTGTTCGATTCTGTTTAAATAGCTCTTGACAAATTTATATACAGCTATTACATTCTTTTCTCTCATTATTCTAATATTATAATTGTATTAAGTATACCTGCGTGTATCTGTAATAGTGTCCCTGTTGTTTTGTTGTTTCATATGCTGTTTGTTCTGAATCCATGATGCGAGAGATTCCGCGACTTCAATATCGTTTTCCCCTAAAAATATCGTATTAATATTTGTTATTAAAATGCAAATAAATTTACTTATTTTAAATAATTACACATCATATTCACATCTTAAATATCACTAATCGCACAGATTTTTTTAATGTTTTATGTATATTACTATATTAATAAAAAATTATCACATTTATTATACATTTATTAAAACTATATATTAATGATGAATATAATTATAATTTAATACTATATTTGTGATAAATATGTATGAGAGAGCTTTATATATGATTGCATTCCAATAATTAAATAGTTTTAAACAAAAGTATATAGAATATAAATGGAAAACTACACATGATATTAGAATAATTGTATTTATCACAATAAAAATTCAAGATAAATTTTAAAATATAGTAATTGTAATGTATCAAGATAAGAGTAAATAAGATGTAAATGAATCCTACGAAATAACATAAAAGTTATTGAGAATAGTGGACTTGAGATTTTCTTTAACACATTCTTCAGCTTTTGGACTCGTAAATTTTTTGCTTTCAACGTCTCTATTGATCGCGCGCGTCCGTCGTCTTCGCTCGTTCCCGTTCCAACTAGCACCTAATTTTGCAATATATTATTTACTTTTCTAAATTTGCATCTTTGTAATTTTAAATAATCTAAAATTGAGTTATCAATTATCCTAGTTGACAATCAATTGACTTTAAGATTCTCATTATTTAAAGTTTTTCTTTCTCACAATATTGTTATTTTTTATAATTATATGACACGTATATTTTGTTTGCATATGTGTAATTTGTATACCTGACATCGTTTCGTCGTCCACGTCGTTTTCGTCATTTGTTAGATCCAAGAGCGTGACATTAGGCTCATTGTGTTCACACTCGTTCATAAAAATGTCGTGTTCGCTCAATTCCTACAAAGAACGACAGAAGATTATTCTCAACGAAAAATACGTAGTGAAAAGCATAAAGATCAAAATAGAAAAAATATATACTCACGCCACTGTCGCTGCTACTGCTGCTACTACTGGACGAGAGATTTAATGTCGACGACAGATAAAACGACGGGGAAGGGACACGTGTTGCGGCGATCTCTCGGCATTCACCCGGTGATGCATCGTTCGTGCAACGTTGCGCGGCTTCGCCTTTCGTGACGGTCGAGCAGCCGTTAATCCGTTGGTTGTCCGTCATTGACGATAACGTCGACACGGATAATAAGGGATCGCTAGTGCTGTTGTTGAATGATAAATTCAATGGCTGCTGATTAGCGAGTACATCACCAGGCGACGAATAGGATGATGACGAAAAGGTCAAACGTATCTTCGCGGCTTGGCATTCCCCAAGCAACATGTCATTGGCGCGACGTGGTGATAGATTGCTCTCAGCTTCGATGATATTTAGATTGTTGCTGGCACGGTGCGTTTTTAACGATGTTTTTGACAATGTCGATGTAGTAGAATCGAGGAAATGCATACTCGAGAGCTCGTTTAATTCGCATATTGGCAATAATTGATCGCTCGGTGTTATTGTATTGCTGTTTTTATTATTTGAAAGTGTGCTTGGTATGGATCTATTGGAAACACAAAATATATTTCATGATTAAAAATATTCTCACTTAGAAAATTGAATAAACTTACGATCTTTTATTTTCAGATAATTGAAAAATTACTATTCAAACTATCAAATTTTAATATTTCTCTGTTTCAATTTTCCATCCTTTTTAATTTTCATACGATTGCCGAAAGAATGACATAAATTATAAATATCAACTTTACATTGTAACGTGATTCGTTTAAAAATTCGGACATTTGCCTTTATAGAAGATTTACCATAAATTGAAACATCGTCCAAGAAACAGGATTCGATTAATCTGACATAAAATAGATTACACTATTATACCTTAGTGATGTTCCATTTGCAGTAGAATATGTGTCAATTGTTCGTACAACGTTCGACGAATTGATCTTTGAATCGTCTGCATCTTGTTGTTGCTGTACAGACAAAGATGATGTATTTGCAGTTGAACCGCAAATTGTAGTTCCACTAGTAGCTCTAGTAGCTGTTATGGCATTGCGAGATATTTCTATCGCTAATCTCTGCAAATATAAAAAATATATCTTATTAATTTAAAATAAAATATTTATATAAACAAAGAAAATATTCTAAAAAAAAAACCGAAATAAGCAATTAATCTATATCTACATATTATATATATCTTGAAATTATTACATACATCTCTTTTTAATTATACAACACACATGCACATACACACATATACACACATTTCTTAATAGACCAAATAGATTTATCATAATCGTAATATAAATTTTATTCTAAATATATAATTTACCTCCTTTAATTCGTTGATCTGAGTAGTGTATTGATTTTGAAATATCAGTAATTGGCTAATATACCACTGCTGGTCTCTACAGCGTTGATAAAATGTCGGTGGTCGCACCTGGAATCTATTAAACCAATTAAATATAATTATTTATAGTTTTGATGTTATAACGATAATAGCTTTAATTTATAAAAAAAAGATTTATATAAAAATAAATCTCTCAAGTGTTTTTAAAATATAAAATTTGATTGAATTTACTTCAAATTCTAAAAGAAAAGGCATAAGGAAAACTTAGATTATTATTATTTGGAAAGTACTATTCTAAATAATATAAAAAGATACCTTAATATAAGAGTATCCAATTCCGTATTTAAATAACCTTCCGTTGCGAGTAAATCTAATCTGAAGAATCTGTTATATCCCCAACATTCACCAATCTCGAAATCAGATGCAAATTCACGAACAATGTTCTTACTCGTATCACGAGATCCTTGGTGTATCATTTCAACTCTATACTCGTATCTACAAATTTAAAAAATCGGACATCTGCAGAGTTTTACGTTTTCTAAATAATAGACTTGTACAATTTTCTGTATAATTTATATTATAGAAAATTTCTACAATTCATCACTTAGTACTTTGATGTTTCTGGCAGTCCAGCGCTAAGCTCCAAGAATACTGACAAATAATTTCCGCGTACAACTCCGTTACCATCCGGATATACTTTAAGTCGCCAGCATAGTCCGTTCACGTGCAACGGCGCGGAATACACCGGATCAGCCTTATGCTGAAGCTGAGTGAAGTTTTGCATGGCAAACGTCGCGCTGTCATAACCTGGCACAATTTCGCTGTAATAAAACCCATAAAAAGTAAAAAAGTTATTCATAATCATTATATACATAATTGTGGCATAATATAAATAATTTTAAATAATCATTGCAACAATAAATCTTTTAAGTTTTACCTATGAAAGTCGGCAGGTACGGGCGCAGTGACGAAACTCGTCATTGGCTTCTTGCGAATCTGATGTATCTTACGTGAGAGCTCGGCACTTTTGGCGATTAGTTCGGAGCGTGTGCACGTGTGCAATTGATATTCCACCTCTTGCAGTAGCGCCTCCAGCTGCTCGGTTTCCAAAGTTAATGAATTCTTCTGGCCCATTAAAGTCAGTAGCTTGGCCTTCAACTGAGAGTCCAGACGAGCTATCATTAATTCGATCGCGTTTCTGATCTCTCTAACCCTTTCGTCCTTTGCCGCTCTTACCGATTCGACGTTTCTCTCCTAGTAACAGACAAATATAATTGAGAATTAAAAAGTGGATAGATACACATATTTCTGAATTCTTGTTTTGAATCTCACTTTTCCTATTTTCCTATAATTAAAATTTGTCAAACATACATACCACTTCTTGAACAAGGCTAATCAATTCCATGAGTCGTCTATTTAATTGGCCTACTTCGGCTTTGATCTGAGTAACATGTTGCTCATAAACATCTTCTAAAGGTTTGAAAGTATGTCCTGAATGAGTGCCACCCCATAGAGCACATTGATGACAGATACATTTACGGCAAGTCCAGCAATAAACAGATAATTTCTCTTGATGCATTGTGCATCTATGATAATAATAAATTTTTCCATATAAAATACAGAATATATAAAGAGAAGTATTTTATATATTATATTATATACAGAGTTCAATTTAATCTGTCCACATTTAATTAATGTATGTGTATGCGTGTGTTGCGTGTGTATACATACAAAATAAAATGTAAAATTAATATTTAAAATATAAAATATAAAAAATAAACATATATATATATGCTTACTTTTATTTTATATATATATATATATATATATATATATATATATATATTTAAATTTTTTTTCAAATTTAATATAAATGTCAAAGCCAAATACACATATAAAATATTATGCTTAAACCTGTCTCGATTAGAATCATCGTGTCGAAAGTTGGATATGCAAACAGCTTGCAGTGTATCAAGTTGTTGGGTTACTTCTTCAACCCAGCGACAATTCACTAGTTCATGTAAATGGAGAGAAGCTCGGCAGTGAGGACATTGAGAACGTTGCTCGGTAAGCCATTTCCTGATACAGGTATAGCAACACAATTTACTGCAATGGGGACAGAGGTGCGCATCTCTTAATTTTTCCATACAAATAAAACATCGGAAAACTTCTGCTAATGTCTATAACAGAAAATATACAAACTATGCAATTTTCCTATTAATCGATGTGTGTTCCATTCAATATTATAAAATTTTGAATGATTTGATTGAGCAATCAGAATGAGGAAATTTGCCACTTATTGATTAATCAAACAAATCACAATTTTTATAATATCAAAGGAAATGTATTCTCAATCTTATATTGCAAAATTCCATTGTAAACAATTATGATGGTAAAATAACAATTGAAACATTTAATTCAATTTTATATTAGTATAAATGATTATATTTTACTATAAAGCCATAAATCTAATTATTGCACTAACTTTATATTATAAAATTTATAAAAATGCTAATGTGCAAAGCTATCAAAGAATTCTAAAATGACAACTCGTCAATGCAAAATCCAAGAATGAGAATATTGTCATAACCTTATGAATAAGAAAAGATATCATAATAAAGAATTGCGATTATTGCTACGTTTTAAAAAGTAATATTATTCTGTCCATTTTGGACTGCAAGTTTTTCGCAAAACAAATAATAAAAACGCAGCTAAGAAAAAGAATGTAGGCAACGTCTTATGTTGCTAACCTCGACGCTATGGTCGTCCATGGTTTTGGACGAGACAGACGGATCCATCTGTCTGGCCATCTTTTACCGCGAAGAAATATTCGCTGCACGAACGGATGATACACGTTATCGACGAATATTGACCACTTCACCGAGCGTGAAATACATGTCCCTCCAAAACTGGATAACTGCAATGCGCTTAGTCTAAAATAACAGGGGCGTTTGAATCATCTTTACGTTGCGATTTCACGACCAACTTGAGCATTTCTTTAGGTGAAATATACACATGTGTGTGTATATATATATATGATTGTATATGATAATAGGCGATACAGCTTCTACCTATGGCCTAGTTTACACCAATAAATATTAATACGTACTAAATACTATATTGGCCAATCACAGCCATTCCATTCTTTGTAGGAATGGCTATGATTAGCCAGTATAGTTTTTAGTACGTATTAAAATATATTGGTGTAAACTAGGACTATATATTACTAGATCGCTAACTCCCTTATATACTGACCGAAAAATTGACCGAAAAGTATGTATAACATATGAGAAGCAAGCACTTTTTGGGATCATGAATTTCGGAGAGTTAGCGGTCAAGTAATATATAAAAGTCTGTAGTTATAACATAGTTGTAAAACAGGCCAATCACAGCTATTCAATTCCCATTAGAATTAATGGTAAAATTTTTCATTTTTTATGTTCCGCCCTAGAGAAAAAGTTACCTGATCGATCCCCTGATTGGTCTATCCGCAACTATCAATCGTAATCCCAACTCGTAATAGCAACCGAGTCCGCAACCCGTAATATGGCCTTTAAAGTTGTGCTTAAAGTTGTGCACAAAGAACAAATCTCTTTTATCTCTGCTTGCAAAACTTTGCAGTTATAGTTGAATTGATTTATTTTCTTTATTTTATCCTCTCGACAGCTCCTATATTTGATACTTCAAATGAAAGAATACATAAATGAAAGATATTTTCTATGGTAAAAAATACATATATTGACATATGTACATATTCTATAATGTTCTCTAATGTGCAAATTGTAAGAAACATATAGTCACAATCGTATAATATTTATTTCAGAGTATGAAATAGTGTTTCTATTGTAAGTATATTAATCAAAAGTAGAGCATACAGTTTATCAATAGGCCTGGATAACATTAAGAGCAAAATTTATACTACAATTAATGAAAAGCAATTCGCTAGAATGGCTTCAGCATCCAGTACAAGTGCACGCAGCTTGTTCATCGAATCAAAGATGAGACTAGCAGATAGAGTACAAGTTAATGTTAATAACATTGCTTCTCTTGCGAGACAGATACAACGAGGTTCAAAAAGCAGTGAGGTGATAAATCTTGGTTGATATTCCTTCATTGAATGATATAATATTAAACTAACATTAAACTTGTATATATATATGCTGTACCATATTTTTATAGATTTTAATGCATGCAGCAAAAAATTTTGCACAGCAAGAACATGGATTAGAAATGGTAGAATCTAGTTTAAAGAAACTTGCACTTATTAGTACTCATTTAGAGTACCAAATGGATGCAATTGACAAAAATTCTGCACTGTTGGAAGAAGTTACTGAGCAAGTACGATCCATGCAACGATAACATATATATATATATATATAAAACATCTTTATTTATCAAATTATATTTATTAGTTATATATATGAAGGCTGTTCATAAAGAAATTGAATTTTTAAAAATCATCTTTTAAAAATAGTGCCTGACTGCGATGGCATAGAGCCATTCGCCTTATGGCATTGTGTAGTGGGATTTTTTTAACAACTCTCTTACATGGGCAAGCTATCATTATTCTTGGCCCCATGCAATCACACTAGTGCGTTTTTTTAAAGTTTGGAGTTTGAATCATTCTCATATGTAAATATTTTTCTGCAGGATCTATTTACTTATTTAGTTTATATATATATAGGATAAAACTTATATACCTCAGAATTTGTTAATTATTAATTTTAAGTTTAAGAATCGAGAATTTAAAAAGAAATAATTTTTTTATATGTAATACTTTATGTAACTTACATAAATCTTACGATTAATTATTTTATATTATCAAATGTACAAAATTTATAAAATATTTTTCATTTCTGTGATACATTTATAAAGAGAAAATGAGAGAGCATATATATATTACATATATTATTTAATAAATAATACTATAGTAACGAATCTCGTTTATTTTGTATTACAAATGTACAATAAAAATAATATGATTTGTGTAATATTTCCAGCATTTATTGGAAGAAAAAATAAAAAGAATAGGAATTAAATATCACAATGCGTCGATTTCTCTGCCATTTATTTCAGATAAAAAAAAAAAAAACATTTTAAAGTTTAAAATGTTTTATGTTTTATACGCTTATGTATAGAAACAACAAGTATGATAATGAATTCATAAAAATGCACTTGGGTAGATTTTGAGAAATATACAATGCGCAAACTTTGTGTACACAAAATCAACTTATTTCTTTCTTACTAAATTAAAAGGAATATATTGTATCGTATTGCATTATGCGTTATGCATATAATTCAGATGCTTTTAAAAATCGAATTTTAAATATAGATTTGGTCATCGAAAATTATTTTTATAATATTAGAAAAATTTGCGTAATGCCAAATTCATCAAGGGTAAAGAATATCATAATGACCAGGGCGATATAATAAGTGCACAGCTGGTATGACGCCTTCAGGAAAGTCGTGAGCAGTTACTTCAGTTCCTGCACCTCTATCCATATAACGAACTCTAACACCAGTTCCTAAAGCACTACTCATTGCTATAATATGAATATGATCAGATTCTTTATACATTGGTTCAACTTCCTACAAAAAATATAAACAAATATATATATATATATATATATATATATATATATATATATATATATTACAAATTTAATGTTAATATAAAATAATTAATCATACAATTATGAGAATAAAAATATGTATGTTAAAATAAAAATACAAACTTGATGGCAGAATTCTGTAACAGAACGATCCCCTTCGATAAAGTGTTGATAAAAGTCTGCATCGCGTTGTAGCTGACCAGATGTAATTAATCTAAGATAGACAACGACGTAATCAGAATAACCCTGTTCATTGAACAATTTATGTAACTCCATATAACTGGACTCTGTGTCACCGCCTACTTTATCAATAACTTCCATAAACTGTAATTCATCAAAATCAATTCACATTCATTCTTAGAAATAAATTGTACATTATGATATAATCATGTTTATGTATGTGTATGTGTATGTGTATGTATATGTATGTATATATGTATGTATGTATGTATATGTATATATATATAATGTATATTTTGTATATTTGTATATATATGTATATAATGTATATTTTCTTAAAAAACAAATTCTTATAATTTGCATTAAATCGATACACTGATATATTTGTATACATATATAAAGTTTTGTGAAAAAATAGAAACTCTCACCGTATCATGAAAGTCTTCGACTGTAAATTGGGGAAAACCTAGAGCTACAAGGTTATCTTTGCTCTTTAATGCTAGATCTCGAAATTTATCGTATTCCTCTTTATTTCCGATTAATTTTTCCAAATAAGCATAACTAAATGCCCTGAAGAAGCAATTGCCATCAGGTCTAGTTCTCCTAATGTAAGAATATTTTTGAGCCAAGACTTTCGCTTTCGAAAGATATACATCATCTTTTGCATATTCTTGTTCTAAGCTCTTCAATGATTCCTTCTCACCAACTAAAGCTATAGATTCTGAAATCTGAAGTATGAAAGATAATTATTGTTTAGAAGTATGGAAACATCTTCCACAAGAAAATTTTATTCTTTACATAAAAAAAAAGAAAAAATAGTAATAGTTGTCACATACATTAATACTAGACAATAGAATTTATATTTAAAAAACTTTAGTATCTCAATGTAGCTGTATGATAATTAAATAACGAGTTGTAAATATGATTGTAATATATAAATAAATATTCTTCAGAGTCTGTTAAAATCATAATACAAACCAAATTGATATTTTAAGAATAAAATTTTAATATTTAAATGTATGTGAGAAATTTAATTTTGCGAAAAAATATGTCTTTAGAACAAGATCTCGCTGAATTTCTCAAAAATCGACACTTTAAATATGAAACAGGCATATTAACCTCCTTTTCTATACGTCTCTGCTGTTGAAGTATCAACTCATCTTGGTTGATATCTGCAATAAAAAATAAAATAATAAATTACTCGATTAAATATCTCGATAATAAGTTACGTTAAGAAACCTGTGCTTTCTATAGATTGCTCCTTAAGCGATTTGTCTCCCATATCTCATGAGATTTTGCTAAATATCACGACTGTCAAATTATCAGTCGTAAACAAAAAGCCCGATGTTTTCATGTGAAGTTGAAAAGCCGCTACGTATTTTGCGTTGGCAGCACTTTCAAAGAGATTCAATCCCTAGGTATTTTCGTGTAATAAAATAATAAAGGTGGTAAAACACGTTATCGATTGTGCGATCGATCTCACATAATCGATAATGTGTATCGCGTTATATTCCTTAAATTGCCTTAAATATATAAAAGCTTTAAATTTACACATATATATATATTTCTTACATAATTTCATTATATCAAACGATATTGAAGATCGCTTGCGAAATTCATTGAAGTGATTCGAGAATTGACGCAAATCTTGGTAATTTTTTAAATAACATATTTTTGTATTCAATTTTTTTTATAGTTGACTGCACTCAGAGACTGATCAGGAGATCGATCATCTTATTTTTTCCTTAGGGCGGAAACGTGAAAAGTGAAAAATTTTGCCATTAATTTCAATGGCAATTTTATTATTTTATTATCGAAAATGTATAGATTGTTTATGTAATTGCTTCATGAATAATAAAATAAAAATTTTATTTTGTATATATATATATATATATATATGTGTGCGTGTGCGTGTGCGTGTGCGTGTGCGTGTGTGTGCGTGTGTGTGCGTGCGTGCGCATATTATTTAATACGTCTAACACATCACTCAATAAATCCCCGGTCTGACACATATATGACAATATTGACAGACCCACGTGATTTCTAAAAAAAAAATTTATTTTTCTTAGTTAGACCGGAGATTTATTGAGTGATGTGTTATATATGTGCTTTGAGCAAATGATGATGTATAGTCTGTGGAGTAGAATTTACGTACATTTCCAATTAATAATCCCGTTTATTTTAGCTTACAATGTTAGATATGCATTCAATGCCTATAATCATGTGCATATACACATATACGTATATTATCTACATATACACGGTACGTACGTATTATGTAGTACGTACATATATGCTATCAACATGTGCATATAACGACGCACGTGCATCCTATCGGATTAATTGTCAAATATCATCAGTTGCTTTATCTTTGTTTTTTTTTTTTTTGGAAATTTAATATCATTGTATTTTATAAAGATATATGCACCTTATCATAAATGCACAAAAAATAAGGACAAGTCACAGTTTATATAAAATATTTAATTTAAAAATTTAAAATATATTCAATATATAATATTGTATTATATAGATTTTATTTCTATTCTATAATTTTATAATTTTGTAATGTCAATCACGATAATTTAATTCACTAGCTGTAAGAAAAAGTTTGTTGTATTTTTATGTTTTTCGCAACTCCATACAATTATTATACATATATTAAAAAAAAAATAGTGTATTATATTTATAGCTTCTTCGAAATAATTTTACTTCGTCGGAATCTTCGTTATATATATATATATATATATATATATATATATATATAAATAACTAACATATTTATACTAACAATAAGATTATAATTAATTTGTCTAATCGCAATATTTTTGCGATCATATATCGAATTTTGTCTATATACATTTTATATATCTATATACATACATATATATAAAGCAAAACATGCATTAAATGCATGTTTATCTCGTGAGTCTTTTGATTTCAATTGCTTTTAATCTCTGGACGATATAAATTTCCTCGTTATTCCGTAGCACGAAATCGCGAGAGAATGCAAATCGCGGATAATTAAGGACGTATCACGGAAGCGTGACACAGCAGGTAATTAACTGCTGATATATATTGATCTGGCAGAGGATCGGTATTAATCTGTCTAATATAGTTCGCGATCAAGTCTGCAATCGTGTCCCTCTTCCAGTCTGGTGAATAGCCTCGAATCCATCTGCATGACATATATGTATATGCGTTATATATAGGCTTTTTGGCGAGAACCGCTGTGCCGCTTTCTCATTTTATCACTTTTCACTCTCCCTTCCCACCATTTCCTTCGCCGACGTCCTTCTCTTAAATAGTAAAAAGAAGTTCTTTTATAACTTTGGAATTGTGCTATTCCGTTCGTCTTCGTTCTTCTAATCACGCGCAGATCGTTTCTCCCGCGAGTCGGCTTATCCCTCTACCATCAACCGCTCTCTCTCTTGGTCTCCTGTTCGTTTGTGTTTTTGCTTTCTCGTTTTTACTTCTCTCTCTCTCTCTCTCTCTCTCTCTCTCTCTCGTTCTATTCCCGTTCAAACTCCTCTATCTTGATTCGTTTCATTTTTTCCGTCGCTTTGACAGTATTTCCGTTTTTTTTCCTATGAATTTTATCAGAAGCGTGCACTGGCGCAATTATAATTAAATAACGAGTCGCAGCAACGTGTTCAAAATACCAGTGATGCGTCTTCTTATATATCTTTTAAATATGCATTGCTTCCTTTGTTGCGAGAGTAGCCCTTGCTTTTCACTTTCTCTAAATCAAATTGTACATATCAACCTGTTTTTTTAAGCAATCTGCGGAAAGATCTTTAATAAACTTCGTGAACCGTGAATATATCAAATCTAATTGAACATATAACAATATATAATAATATATTAGGAATTTTGAAATATTGATCGTTGTAGTTATAAAGTTTTCTGCTAAAAAATATCGATAATCTTGGAAGTATTTAAAAACTTTGATTTTTTTTTATATATGCACCTTTTTTACATGTTATACCTAGTGCACATAAACTTGACAACATTATAAAACATATGTATATATCATAAAAAGATTATGTATAATTGTAGAGAGAATGGATATGTTAAATTTTATTAGTTTAAATAGAATGCGATAAGATGGAATAATAACAAGATGAAAATAAATAACATGATACGAACGATATAATTTTGTATTGTTTTAAGTCACTTAAAATTATTATTTAATTAAAATTCATGTAAAATATTTTGCAACATTTTCTAATAATAATAATCTATGGTCGCTTTATCTAACTTTTGCAGCAAACGTGTGTACAGAGAAGTAAAGCAACTGAAATATATCTCCGATCATTAAATTATATTTAATGTCTAGCGTTATTGGAAAAAACTACATTGATAAAAAAATTTCAGTCGGTGTTGCATTGTTTCAAGTTTTCACGAAATGTGCCATTATTTTGGGAACATCTTATGTGGAGCATTATATTTGGCTATAATAAAATTAATTTATTGTTAGTGCATTGAAATAATGAGAAATATCAACAGCAGACTCGATTGTTTCGCAAACTTTTTGCTATACCTTCGCTCATCTGGACAGTCATGCTAACGAGATAACTTTTGCGAGGAGAAGTAACGGTATTTAATCCTTTAATTGCAAAAGTTATAATGTCATAAATTCTGTATCCATCCACTTGTTTCAATAAATGCTTGTTCATTTATTTTAGAAACTTTAATTGGTATTAGATATTGAAATGTATTATGCGTATAACATTTATCTCTTTCTTTCCTTCTCTTTCTCTCTTTCTCTCTTTATTATTATATTACAAAAGAATAAATAAAAGATACAATAATTGTTTTATCTTCTTGATAATTTTATTTATGTGATATTATATATATATATATATATATATATATATATATTTTTTTTTTTTTATTTTCAAGCTGGTAATTAAAGTACAATTATGTAAAAAATTTGTAGTAGATTTGATCGAAGCACTTACATTGTGTGAAATGTATGTTTTAAAATTATATAATGTGATTCAAAAGTATTTGTTATAAAAAAAATTGCAATTGTTAAATGCTAAAATTTAGACAAAGGTATTACCCGCATATTATCCTCGCAAACGTTGTAGAATTTACTTTGGCATTATTTGTAATATTGCAAACGGAAAATCAATGATCGATGGACGATAAACGATGTTAGGTCTTTATTCTTCGCGGGGATACAATTGAGAAATGATGTTTCTCGATGCACGTGTACTTTACAAACTGAACTATATTTCACTCATTTTTCTTGTACTCGAGTGTTAATCAATCGCATTAAAAATACAGTTATGGATGATTAATGTCTACAGAACTTTCTCGCCGATCTCCGTGGAACTAAAGTCATTTATAGTTGATGTAGGAATAAATTTGCTTTCTCTTTGTTTCTCTCTCATAGATACAATGTAAAGAAAGAGACGGAACAAACGATTGCTGATCCAGATTTAATTTCCAGACCGTTATTGCAAAGTCGTATCTCAATAAAGTCTTTTGTCATAAAGAACACCGGTGCATGCAAGGCAATGAAAGATTCCCTCGAATCTGTTATTTTTTTTTTCCGACTTAATAGAACCATTTTATTGCGCGTGCGTGCGTGCTCATCTTCATTTTTGTCTCAATTTCGTGTAAATTACGGAATGCTATTTGCACCCTATATTCGCCACTAAACTGTTCGTAGCATCCCGCGAAATTATACGTTCGCCGGACGATCCCCGGGTCGGTTTTGATCTCCCGAATGTCGACGTCGTGTCGTTCTTGGCCGCCTTAAAGACGACTCGGGCTACCTGCGTATTCCGAGGATCCGAGCGAGTTTACGGCGACCGTAAAAGTGAGCTTTACGCGAACCGTAAACGCCGAACGAGGGTCGATTCTACCCAAGGAACGGCTCTTATACTTTGTGCCGGCGAATGCTCTCTCGATAGAACAGATACTTTCCGAGCCCAAACTAGTATGATGGAGCGCGAGTACGTACTGTGTACCAAAATTCTTTCAGCGAGAAAGCGATCGCTTTCATAATATTATAAAATTTTCAATGAGATTGCAATAGAGAGAGAGAGAGAGAGAGAGAAAGAGTATAAGTTGGTAACGACAATCGTTTGTAATTGCACTTGATAGTTCTCTATTTAATTTTGAAATCTCATATCTATATTATATCTATATATATATATAATTATTGTTCATTGGCAAATATATTATGTCACATGCTATTTCAATTTGACTAACAAGGAATACGTTGATGCATTTCTTGGAGAATGTTATGTGTATGCGGCACCTTTCAAAGATTATAGCAATGTTACGAGCGAACGGATGGCTTTGTTCTCTCTTGCGTAACGTAACAGGTACTTTGGCTTTGGCAACAAGTAACGTCAGGCAATTCCATTCTCTCTCATTAACGACTGTGCGCAAATACGCAGATCTCGGCTGGAATTTCGTTTGAAGTTTATCTGTGCTTAAGAAGACGATAAAAGTCTCGATGCCCTCGGCATGACATGTACGGTGTTGAAGCGCTTTTGAATTTCCCTGATTCACGTTGTCTCTCATTCCACTTGCACGTTTAAAAGATTTATACAAATTTATACAGAGACTCGTAATTACTATATAGTAATTAATATATGGATCCAAATTGCTCGATTTTTAAAAATACGAAATTAATTTTATTTCTTTTCTGTATGTGCTCTGCCATCAGTATTAAAGTCAATACCAGTATTAAAGACAATACAAATTAGATAATTTTCCCGGAGAAAGTATTGCGAGCTATGCGGCAAGTATTATTATGCGCAGCAGATTCAGCCTGATGAGCGCTGCGGGCAAATAATTATGTACGAGCGGCTAATTAATAACAGCGATGCGCGCTTGTCGCATAGTGTGATACAATTTTGTTTGATTAATGTGGGTCTTGCACATAGAAGTGCGCATTGATAACGCAAAATTATATTTGCGGAAGGGAGGGAGGAAGCGACAGTATTGATTGGAGAAACAAAATAATCACGACGTGATGATGCACGGTGATTTCATACAATTTCGCCGACCACCATTACGAATGATATTACGAATGCGACACAGATCAATACAAATTCGATAAAATCTCGTTAAAATTGTATCGAGTGACTGAACAGTCCGGTGTGTGTAAAAATATTAAATAATAATTCACTATGCAATTAGTTTTGCGTTTTCATCGTATTATGTCACCCTTTTGCTGGGGTATACAATAATGGCTCTTAAGAGAAACTATATAAAAATAACAAACGATAGTAAATACAAATATATATACGAAATTTTAAGTATTATCAGTATACATAAAAACACACACACACACATTTTCACAAGTTTTTCTTTATAAAAGTTATATATGATTTATTATATATACATACATATAATTTTTATATACAATATAATAATTATACAAATCTTCATAATCTACAAAATATTTTTTACAAAGTAATTGAATATATGTTTTTTTTTAATAAAAATAAAATTTTAAAAACAATATTTAAAAGTCACAGAGAATTAAGAGGATATATCTGTCGTTGCAAAAAATGAAAAACAAAAACTTTCTAATATCTCATATAGTATATGTCAATTTCGTAAAGTCGATGAATCGTTAGTCGAGGAATCGTTGCGCATGAATCGTAGCGAAAATGGATCAAAGAGTTAATATCGGCCTTAATTTCGGCTGTGCCAACACATGATATCGCGCTCTGTAAACGTAAGCGCGCCACGTTAAGATCGTCCCGCGTAGGCGCATAGTCTCGATAACGGCTCGGTCCTCGCGTCGCGACGCCACCACCGAATGAAGAGGACGGGGACGGAAAGCGGGAGGATGCTAGTAGAGGGGGATGGTCGGGCGGTTGGTATTGCCGCATAAAGGGTCGCGGATATTCGACGCCACGGCAGTAAGCGCCGCGACGTCCGTTGGAAGTACGGTGCGCGACGTTCGCGTGTGAAAACTCGTATCACGTGGCTACCGAAAAATTCAACCGTGCATCTCTCGATACTCGCGAATATGAAAATCGAGAGATAAAGATTCAAAAGCGAGAGAGCAAAACCGAGAAAAGTTAACTGATCCATTCGTAAAACGCAATTTTAGCCGGATTGAAATGTGGGTAAAAGGACTTTGTCGAATGTATCTTCTCTTTCCGAAGATACATTTTGTTTAGCTCATCTCTTGATTTAATTGGCTATCCGGTAATTGAAACGATACGCGATTCAAAATTTATTTTATATGACATTATAATGAATAAATTGTATATGCTTGAAAATTATGTGCCAATGACGTTGACGTTGCTGTCTGACTGTGATTCATGACAAATGCAATTGCCAATAATAATCACTGGCAACATATTGTTATAAGAGAGAGTATGTGTTACAGGTTTATTAATTTTTTATTAAAGTAAGATTTTTTATAACAAGCAATCCATCAAAAAGCGTATATAAAACCATACGAAATGTAATACAAAATGTGATTATTATAGAAATATATAATCTATCTAGGTATATTAAGATATTCTTAGCTGGAGGATTATAATTTTATTTTTTAAAGATCGCGAAACAAGATTCAATATAAGACATTTTTTGAAATAATCTTTTTTTTTGCGCTTTATTTTTAAATCAAAAAATAATTTTCTGTACTTTACGTTGGATTTTATTTAATAATAGGGTAATTTAAAATTGGTCTAACCGCGCAATACGAAAACATGTAACGCGCAGTTTATTTTATATACGAGTATAAGAACAATGATGTAATCCTGCGATCGACTTTAAAAATAAAAACTAGATTCATTTTCGCGGATCGGAAACTTTTCACTCCAGCACATCTTTCCCTTGCGAAAGAGCGAAAGAAGCCTGATTCGCCTCTCTTTCGAATTCGTGCTGCATTATTCATAGAGTCGGGCAATTACAATTTCTTCGGTCGTGCAAAAGAGAATTAAAGCGATCCCGACTGTTTCATCGACACGCCGATTGGCTCGAATCGACCTGCAAATTAATGGCTACGTTGTTCAATTGCGCAACGCGAGATAAAAAGACGCGAAAGAACTCTTCTCTTCGCACACAATAGCGTCAATAGCATTATGCAAAACTGTTTTTAATGCAGAAATTTGTGTATAATTTATTGTAAGTAATATTTTATTTCATATATCTCGTTTCGTATATTATAACATTTGCAATTTTGATAATTTAATTATTCGATAAAACTGTTATTTATGATTTTGTTTATATTATTTAAAATTCTTATAAAGAAAGAAACATTCTCTCTCTCTCTCTCTCTCTCTCTCTCTCATGTTTTTATTTGAAATTTATTAATTTGTATTGCTTGTAACAATTAAAATCTCGTTTGAATTGTTTTCTACAATGAGTCAATATTTAATATTTTGTCCTTTATTTACACATAGATACTGCAATGGTTGATTTGCGTAATTTTTACGTATAATTTTAGACAATTATGCCGACTACATTGTTCCTTGTAACAAAGAATTCAAAAGACAGTAACATCATTCATCATTAAATAATGAAGACAATATATTACGCCAAATGCTAAATGTATCTTTATAAAAATCTCTCTTTCCTACTTGCGTATTCAAAACCAATGCTTTAATTTATAACTCTTTAATTTATAATTTAATTTATAATGTTGCACGATCAAGATATGTCGGCAAAGATATAATGTAATGTTATAAAATATTTCCATAATGTTTAGCAAATCTAATCAAAAAGAAGATTATATCAGCGATCATCAGAGAAATGCGACAATGCTGATTTGTCAAAAGGAACTCGAAGCGAGAGTACATTACAGAGAGAACTGTTCAAACTTTAAAAAGTATTTCCCACGATTTAAAAGCGGCGTAGATCGTGATCTAGCGTTCGGCGAAAGATAGGACTTGTTTATCGTGGTTTCAAACTTTTCGGTGCAAACCTTTCGTCTCGATGTGCGGAACTTTGCCGCGGTGCATATTACGGCGTAAATTGACTTAAGAATGAGAGACGTGGCGATATTATGGGACACTTCGAGAACTGTTTAGAGAACGGTTTATCTAGGCGAACGTCTAAGAAGTCCTGCGAGAAGGCGTCACGTCGTCTGAGGTCCTTAATCGCCAAGGCCAGAAGGTGGGGTCTCTCGACCAAGGAGGTCGCTGAATTGCCGGCGATAAAGAGATTGATACCTAATCGCGTCATCCCGAACTCGACCGCATGGACGACCTTGGCTATGATCATCCTGATTCTCGGTGGCGTCATCGTCCTCGCGTACATCTGCGCACCTTGCATCACGAGGAACAGAACGTGAGGTCGTCTTACGACGATGTGCCCGCAGACTCGCTAGGCAATCGTTGCCGCAAATAGGTATATGCATATAATAAATATTAGATAACAGGTAGATAATTGGCGCGATATTCTGATCATTATGCTACAAATATATGAAAATATATGTATTACATTTCTCATTAAATATGAACTAGATTTAATTAAAATCTCTCTATTTTTAGAAAAACCATCAATTTTTTAATATTATGCTTTTATTTTTTATTATTTTTTTTTATTATTATTATTAATTTGTGATAAAAAAGGAAAATTCCAAAAATGATTTACGTGTTTTGTGTAAGCAAACAGCCTACACTTTTCATATTGCTGTATTCATCACGAGTAACTTAGTAGCTTTCTTAATTTTTCTAAAAACAAAAAATATTCTACAAGATAAATAAAGAGAAAATACAGAGAGGAATAAACGTTTAAAATAAATAAAATAAATAAATTTATTTTTGAATCAATGAAATTACGAGTTAAAAGATGTACAAGTAATGTAAATGTAATTTAAGGATTTCCATCTTTCCGTTTACAAATATTAAAATTATACATATGTTTATTTAATGAATTATTTTTTATAATCAAGATAAAAGATTTATCGCAAAAAGTTGTCCCTTTATACGCACATGCACATACTTTGTACGAAAAACGTGGCAAGTAAAGAGAGTTTTAGTTGATCGTTACATTGAATAATCTATGTTTACATGCGAATAATGCCGTCTCTAATGTAGCTCATTTGTAAAAATTATCGCGCATTTTATATATGCTAAATTAATGAAAGCCTTTGTAGTTGTAGATTTACGCTTTGTAGTAAATTTCCATTGTGTTGCGCTTAATACAACCGTTGAAAGCTATTATGATCAACTACAATAACCAATTTTACAAAAGCATAGTTACAAAGCACAGTTTTGTAATGCCCGCGGCTTAAAATCAAAGTCGTGTAGAAATATGATGAATAATTACGCAACTTATTCGATAGCGTTTTAATAATGTATGATTGCACCATGCAGATAATTGGATCAAAAAATATCAAATAAAGATTGAAATCATATTATAACTTTGATTCAGAAGTTTTGACACTACAGTCACAAAAAATGTACTTTGCGTCAATTGCTACGTAAACAAACGCAGAGATTATTTTCCAAAGTCTACAAAATTTGAGCTCATTGAAAAAATTACCTTGCTTTCGAGTTTCGATTTAAAGAATTCTATTGATATATTTCACGAAAAGAATGAAGGAAAAGTTTTGCCGACGCAATTTTAAAATAAAATATTAATTCTAAAGTAAAAATGTTTATAGTAAATTTCTGTATTAGAGTCTTCATCTCCGATTTGGCTCAAATGTATAGAGCTTGTATAGAGCTTTCTTTCGGACTACAATTAAGAATTATTCGAGGACGAGGACGACTGAGCTCCTATGTGAGATATACATAACGTAATACGAAAAGAAATCGATAGTTTGGTCGCTTTTAAAATATAACTTTTAATTAAAGATTCTAATATTATAATTTATCTTGTTCATTAATTAGTTGATTGCAAAAAAAAAAGAGTGATATTTATTTGCCGGACAAAAAAATGTTTTCTCTCTCTCTCTCTCTGGTTTCTCTACTTTTTCTCTCGCATTAAGTCGCGGCGCCGAAATATCTTCGATAATGCGCAAACTAATTAAAATATGTACCGTTTGTCATATATACGCACTAATTATCCGCGCCATTGCCTTTGTAAATTTCTAATTTCGATCCAAGCGAGTCTATATGGGTATACTCGCGCGGGAGCGATCGCTCTCGCGTAGTTACAATACCTCCGGTACGGAGGTTTGGCACGTTTCAATTATTTTACGCAGCCCGACGAATTTACATAACGAAATAGCTCGCGGTAGCCCGCGGGCTTCATTATTTATCCACATCAATCAGGTAAAAAACGCCCATTAGCTCGATGGAAAAGAGGAGTGGCTCGCGATGTATTTTTTTCTCCGATATTCAATCGCCGGGCTTATTTTTCCGAGTCAAATTAAGGAAAAAGATTCTGCATCACGATGCAGTAATTAACTGTTATTTTCCATCAAGTATAGCAAGTCCTACATCGTATATAATTTTTTTTACCAGAAATTGCGTTTCAAGAGAAAAACTCGGAAGGTCCGAAAATGAGGATGCGCACTCTGATTATAACAAGAACGAAATTCGTCGAGTTTGCGTTTCGTTCGAATTTTGTAACAAACAAAACACGCACTTATAGTCGGTGATTCATGTCATTTACGGCACATTATATTAATTCCTTGTTATATAGACATAAACTGAGGAAGTTTACTGAAGTAGTCGTGTATATTCATACGCCGAAACTTCCTAATTCTGTTTAATGCCGAAATATTATCAAGAAATTTACATAAAGTCCAACAGTCAATTCGGAGATCTCTAATTCTTCGACTTAAAAGCTATAACACAAATTTTAACATAGTGCATACTGCGCAAACTGCACAACTTTAAAAAAGTACACGCACAAATTATTGTTGGAAAGAGCTGTGTGTATGTATGTGTGTGCGTATAAATATAACAGTTATATATTTTATGTAAAAAAAAGTAGACGAGACAACTTTTTATATTTGAAGAAAATACATCGTGTTACTGCAATTCCTAATTTAATCTGTTAATTATGTTACAGATTATCGATATGCGGCAAGCAAAATACATAAAGGCATTGCCGAGTGACATATGAAGCATATATATATATATATATATATATATACACGTATACAAAAATACTTATAAAATTAATAATACGTCTAATTTTAGCGTGTACAATAAGCAATCTGCGTGCATGTCATCGCGAAAATTTATTGTAAAGTTATTTATCATGATTTGCATGCGAGAATCGAATAAGAGGAAACAAAAATGTAATTGAAACGTATTTTTTTTATACGACATACATAAGGTAAGAACAATAATAACATAATATTTCGAATTTATAAGTCGATTGAAAAAAATATTGTTGCTTAACGAATTACGTTTTTACTAACATTATCGGCAGTAAGTTTAAGCAAATTTATATTTTCGTCAAAATGCAATTTTAGCGATTTTAATTTTGAGATATTATAAAAGTTTACATTTACACAATTAGATTTGCGGCGCTCAATGCATGAAGATGATTTGTATACATCACAGAGAGCGATTATTCAAAAAAATGTATCAAACTATGCGTATTCTGACGGCTAAAATATTGCTCAAGAGTGCGAGAATAATTCTTAAGTATTACATCGAAGAAATGTGTAAATCTCATTCTTTTATAAGAACAAATAAATGTTTAGTGATGTACATGGCGATAATTTGTAATGCGCTGTATTAATTGCCGGATAAAAGACTTGAAATTTTTATATTTTTACAGTATTTTCGTTATAATTTCTCTCTATGTAATTATACATAAAAGCAGTTATGAAAGAGAATTCAAATTTATTTAATTTTATTAAACATCGATATAGATGATATTTGTATTTTATATATATATACATATACATATATTTAAGCATATACACAATTATAATAATTTCAACAACATGAATATCTTATTAATATTACTTATTTTGTACTTTTTCTTTCTATATATGTCTTGGCAATTCTCATGTCAATCTCATAGAGAGCGCGGAGTGGCAAAAACGCAAAACACAAAACTTTACTAAAATAAAACTTGTGAGTATATATATATATATATATATAGAAAGAGTAATTTTGTTGTTTATATTATAACACATCACTCAATAAGTCCTCGGTCTGATACATATATGGCAACATTGTTGACAGACCCACGTGATTTCTAAAAAAAAATTTGTGTTTCTTAGTTAGACCGAAGACTTATTGAGTAATGTGTTATATCGTGTATATAGTGTAAATTTTAATAGAAATTTTCCTCGATTTTTGTATCGTTTAATCGAATGATCGCTATCAGATGGCATACACATAGACATAATAGCAATGGCGATTCAGTTCTCTCGTACATATCGCGCTAAATAATTATGAGTGTCATTAGCGTTCAACGTATATAGAATTATGTTTGTCATAGTTGCGCGATTGAGGAGAATTGACGGTAATTTTAACCTCCTTTTAATCTCCATTTGATTCTAACGCGAACGATACCTATTATTCTGTCGGAAAATATTTCGTAATGATACAGTTTATATGCATAATACTATAATCCCAGATTTATTTCGAGCACAGTATATTTAGGATCTATCAGCTTTTGAAGTTCTCAATAAAATATTTCATCGTTTGACATCAAGATCAATAAATATTTAATTAAATGTCTACGGAAAGTAACGTCGTATCAACTAGTTAATTTAGTAAAATTCTTTTTTTACGATGATAGAAAAAAGTTTGTCGCTACAAAAAAAAAAAAAAAATAAATAATTTATTTTTTAATAAAAAGTAAAATTAAGAAAATTAACGCGACGTATCTTGTTATAAAGCTGCGCTGATCGAGAAACGAGCGAAAGAAAACTTTCTTCGGCTTCTATACACACACACACACATACACGCGCGCGCGTATATATATTTTATGTAGATTTTGATTAAATTCTGAATTAATCAAAATCTATGCGCGAAACACAGCAAAGTCTATTATGAGACAAACAGAATGAAAACCAATACTTCGATATTTCTTATGGAAAGTAATTTCAAGAAGTAAAAACGAGAAAAATCGTTAAATTTGAAAATTAAACGAGCTTGAACAATGTGATATTTCTTTTGTTTTAAGCGTAGATGAACGAATTTACTTCGAGCGATTAGAGAGTTAAAACAATTATTTTTGACTATCGGGTAAATGATAAGAACCAATTAATAAAATATCGATTCAGAACTTAAGCGCCAATGGAGAGCCAAACGATATATCTTCCGACTGATGAAATATTAAGTTGATTGACCGAGCTCTCACACATGTACACACATACATCAAAGTTTCCTCCTCGCTTCATTTCTATTGTATTTGTAAAATTGAATAGATTACCTCTTTTTTCGCTGCTCCTAAACGGTGATTTTTAAACCCATTTTTCCATTAGGTTAAATATGTATCACGTGCCAAAAGTCAGCGACATTTTGATCTCCTTTTTTTTCTCTTTCTTACCTCTCCAGCTTCCATCTTTTTCATGTCTCGTTAATTTCACCTGCAAGATAAATTTCTTTAAAACAAAATTCTATAATCTTTTCAATTATTTATACATCGCGCGCGCGCAAGAATCAATATATTCTGCTTTCTCATTGCCTTAGCTTCTCATTGTGTTTTGATAATAAAATATAATGAGCTTGAAAAATCTCAGAAATAGAGATAAAATGGAGAGAACAGAGAAGGGAAATTTAAAATAAAATTACAATTTTTTTCTTTTTTTATAAATATCTTGATATAAATTTTGCTCGTGGTACATTGCTTCGTCTATTCGGTATCGGTCTGTTCAATGACAGATATATGGGTGATGCAAATCAAGTTTCAGCTGATAAATTTTGGGACGAGGCAACCCCCGTCTCGTCTCGCAAAGTTGCCGCGTTATCCCGAGGACAATTTTCATCCCCTCTCTCCTTGTCTAACGAGCGTTTGGCGCAAACTTTGACCAGACCGTCATATATCATGGAAACCCTCGGCAGGTACACGCGTATTACATAAAAGGGCGAGAGGGGGAGGAGAGGGGTCAGGCAAAGAGCGGTGCGTATGTAATTCGCGAACAATCGACCGCGCACACATCGGCCGGACAATCGTAAATTTCCGCGACCGCTACTTAGATAATGAACAAAACATCAGCGCAAGGGGGAAGAGCAAAGGCCATCGAATCCGTAGAGAACTGTGAGATCCCATGCACTTACGCAAATTGAGGACGAAAACAGGCGGAGGAAAACACTCGAATGGGGAACGGAATCGTCGCGTGACAATGCGTGCAAAAATGAAAAGTCGGGCGCGTTGCATGCTGAGAAAATGCCTTACGCGCTAATTATATTATTATTAATAATATATATATATATATAAAATGCATCATGCTGAAAAAATAAAATCTTTTTTTTTTATTAAAAAAAATTATTTATTTAAATACTTGTAAAAGCATTAATTATTTTAATCAAGCAATAAATATATTTGAATTAGTAAAATACATATAAAACAAAAGCAAAGTATTTATTTGCAAATAAAATTATATTAAATTTTATATTTTTATTATATACTAAATTACTTAGTTTAAAAAAACACTTTTTAGTATATATTATTAATTGTTTAAAATATATTTTCATTTAGAAAAAAATAAATCAAAAAAAATAAATCAAAAGTAACAAAATTTATTTATTTGAATAAAGAAAATTTTATTTTTAATGTATATAATTATTTAATAAAAGTATATATTATATCATCCATGTTATATGTTATTAATTATATTATTTATTATTATAATAATAGAACTGGATACTCGAACAAGATCCCATTTTATTCTCACTTTGGCAACTAGAATCGAAATTTTTCTTCTACTTTTCATCTCGATTTTTAATTCAATATTTATTTTAATTAAGCAAGATCAATGTCTTTTCAATTTATTCAAATTGTAATTTTTCCGTTTTTATTTTAAAAATTTCCAAGTTGGAAATTATTTATGTGTGTATGTATTTATTATTTATTTTAGATATAAAAAAAACTCAATTTTCATCTAAATAAATAAAACTTATCAAAAATCTTTAAAATCTACAAATAATAAGGAGAAAAATAAGAGATGTAAATGAAAATAAGAACAAAATTTTTACTCAAGGATGTTAACAAATGATATCAATAAATTCTAAAATTATGTACGTCATTTCTAGAGAATTTCAATAAAGAATGGCTTTTTACACGACATATATTCTTTCCCTCCTGTCTCCCTTGTAAATTTTAAATAGAAATAAAATTTTATATGCATCGCGCGTACGATTGTAAACGAGCTTTCATTCCGAGGTAAATATAATTCTGTGTGTAAGTAAATGCACCTGCAATTACACGCCGTTAGAAATAATTACATTATGCCGGGGAGCGAGAGAGCGTTTTTAGATGCTTTTAATTTCAGTTGCAAATTTGTTTTCTCTCACACTGAGAATACTATTCGGATGTCGGTGGCTGACCAGATGCGGCACCAGACACCATTACCGCGTCTCGCATTTAGCCGATTTCACCCTCCCCTCCCCCTTCATCCCACCTCTTTCGCATATAATTATTATAATACATGTCCTTAATACATGTCGCGCTCGTTTCTTCGCACGCGAGATTCCAAGCTTATTTCGCCGCGCATCGACTTTTGTCGCGTAATTACACCCTCATATATTTTCGCACAATTCCTTTTTATTATTGTGAAATCGAGGGTGGGAAACTTTCGAAACGATTCGTCGTCGTTTCGCCAACGACCCGGATTTGCATTTTACCGACTAATTATAAACGATCGGCTTATCTCGTGCAATGGCGAGAGTACTGGCGACGCAACTTGATGTTTATCGGTTTTCAAATGTACGAGTGTTATAGATATCTAATAATAAGCAACAATTTATAATCCGTGATTGATTTATATTTTTATTTAACTAACATTTAAATAACATTTAATTAATTTAATTAAACACTGGAAAAGCGCGCATAACATTAATCGTGCGATTGATAAAACCTGTGGAAAATATTCTTATTACAATAAAATATTTTATTTATACACCTGTGGAAAATTTGTCTTAAATTTAACATATATTGCATATCCCAAACAATCCATACAAGTTTTTGTATTAATTTAACATAGTACATGTTAAATGAAAACACTGATTTTATGTTGATATTTCAACATAAAAATCAATAGAAATTTCATAATAATTTTAAAGTTTGTGTAAAATCAACATTTTTTTCCTATAAATTTTAACAGATAAATCTAATAATACGACATATTTATTGTGTAAAATTAAAAATATATAAGTGTTTAACTATATATTAAAAATATATGTACGTTGTATTATTTTTACACCATTTTTCAGTTTTAATAATTTATTATTTGAGGCCAATTAACATAACAGCATATATTAAATTAACACATTAATATGTTAACACAAAAATTTTAACCGGCATACTTTTTAACAAAAGAAAACAAATTTTTCAACAGCATAGCGTGTGTTCATTTTTTGTTTATGAAAATGACGGAATGCAATTCCATGTGTATAATGTCCCGTGTAAAAGACTCCAAAAGTCGGATGTCATCTCTCACGTTATATACCGCTATTTAAAAGATAGGATACAGCAGATTATTCCGGTCACGTGAATCGCGGAACTTCTTTCGAGATAAAGACAGTAATTGAAAGGAAGACCATCGGAGTTTTTTTCCACCTGCCTTCTCGATCGATGAAAGAGAGAACGAACTAGAATCGCGTTCTTACTTATTCGGAAGAAGCCATTGATTCTGATTGCTCCGCAATCAATCCGCAATGCCCAATAACTACTCGCGTCTGTATCGCCGATTGAAGAAACGAAACACTCGATTGGTAAACAATCGAAAATATTTAAGTGATTTTTAAATATAGCGCTGTTTGAATCAAGCGCTTATTAATGCGGGAATAAAATAAAAAGTAATATTATTTCTTCAATGAAACACACATTGAAAAATATTGCTCAATTAAATAAAAATAATTGTATGAATTTTTCGTAATTTTAGCGAACTTCAGTTTCCATATTTTTGTCTCTAATTTCAAAAAAGTAAACTTATCGCTGCAAAAATGTTTTACAAAACATTCTTGCAAATTTTTAAATTCTATTCACGAAAAAATCTCTAAAGTATTTCTCTCTCTCTTTTTTTTTTGTTTCTCTTTCTCCCTGTTGTTTGTCTAATGAAAAATTCGTATAAATATTTTCCGTGGTGAAAAATTTAATAACGCAGCGCGCTATTTCAACTGATTTATTGTTTCCTATTTTGAGATGTAGTGCGCAAGCTCTTTCGCACAACAATAACAAAATAAAACAAATTATTTCACTATAGGGGGCGAGTAATTAGAAGATTGAAAAAAAAAACTATGAACAAAAGAGTATACATTTATTTTTAAAGGATGAACTTTTAGAACTCTCCAACGTAATTTTTTTTTATTTATGGGAAAATTTTTATTCGTATTTTATTGATATGTTGCTTTCCACAATCCATTCTTTTTCTTGTAATTAAAAAACAATAGAGATCATCACGATTCTATCATATATGGACATTCTCAGAATACGACTTTCACATTCATTAAGAACATTAATACATGTATATGGCATCTTTTCATTATTCAGATTTTATAATCTTTTAATTAAAAAAATGACAAATGCCAATAAGATGTACTTAAATTGGCAAAAAAATTTTAAAAGCGAGATTAAAAATATATTTAAATTGAAGGATATTTAAAGAAATGAACATTGCCCCATGTAAGTATCATAATAAAACAATTTATAGTTTGTAATAAGCGGTAAAGAGAAAAGGTATTAGGCTACGCCTAAGTCGTTCGCATAAGTCTCGCGGCTGAATTTCTTCGCTCGGCTTGACAAAAAGGTTGCAGATGGTATCGTGAAGTTTCCGTGAACTTTAATTATTGCAAAATAAAAGAATAAAATTTGAATCGCGCTAACTCGTTAGAACTTGGCGACACGGCAGATTCCCCGGGGATGGAAAATTATGTCTTCTTCTTCGTCCCCCCCCCCCTCCTCCCTCCCCTCCGCGCGTCGCTTATGCGCAGCAAATTTAATACCGCCTAATAACGTCTCGAACTCTCTCCCCATGACCGCGTGAGTCGGCTTTCTGCTACTTCGCGAAGGCGAGAAGTTCGAATCGAAGAAAGGACTTCGTTTCGTGATTAACTTAAAATATGATTTCGCAAACTTCGATTTCTTCGATCTCAATAAAAGCAAAAAAAAAAAAAAGAGTTTCTTCCAATTAAACCGGAAAGTTTAATTTTCCTAAGTTTCCAAATTTCACATGCGAATGCGTATTAAGATTCTTAATGGAAAAATTTGCAGTAGCTTATAGATATCTCGAATACATTAAACAAACAAATGAGATATAAATGTTGTTAACATTAATTTAACGTAACGTTACTTAAAGAAAAATAAAGAGAATTTAAAATCAAATTAGCTTAATTTTTTTAACGATTCGCAAATCAATTATCAATGCGAAG
Organism: Cataglyphis albicans; assembly: GCA_038406275.1. NCBI lineage: Eukaryota > Metazoa > Arthropoda > Insecta > Hymenoptera > Formicidae > Cataglyphis > Cataglyphis albicans. Next base: position 4,188,839 of record JBCAUJ010000016.1, on the reverse strand, counting down.
AAAGAAGTTCTTGGTTTTACGTGTGCGAAAACGTCTCTCGATAATTTCGAATCGTGATTGTAAGTTGACATGAACATGGATATTTTGCGGTCAAGAAAGGAGATAGAGACTTGTGTAAGCCGTTTTCGACCAGTGGAAAAACATAAAAACTTTTCTAATATAAAGTTCGTTCATCATGGCCGTGGATGGATTTTGTTTTTTTATGTGATATCGGGCACGTAAAACCATTTGTTATCTCTATGTGTGCGTTAGTAAACACGTTACATTTTTCCGAGTATAATTGGGCGGCGATAAAATTACGCATATCTCTCCCATTGTTTCCTCAGATCAGACACCTTTTATGATAAGCTTTTGAAGGATTAATCATAAAAATTATAAAAATTTTTAATATAAGTTGCGTTTATTGTTATCTCTACATTTTTTTGGATATTTTAGCTCTCCTGTTTTCAAACACACGCGATACATATAGCACTATACTTTCGAGGAGAAAAGAAAAGTGCATTTTAGGACTACTCGATTTAATTCCTGTTTCTCTCACTTTCGACACTCAGCCACCTGGAGCTAATTAAGTTCGACGTAACAGTCGATTGAAAAGTTGGATAACGGCCCCGCGATAAATTTAATCAAAGAGCCGAGTGTGTGCGCGTGCACGATGATCGCGACTCCTAACCGGATAAAGGACCTGGCAAAGTTTTCCACCAAGGTTTTCCCAGCGGCGCAAAATGGCGTGCGGTTATGCGGTTATAAGCGATAGAATGGTTGAGCGGTGAGTGCACTTTTTTACTCGCTGGAGAGACGAAAAGTTTCGTCTAGTAGATATCGAATAAGTGCTCTCGAAATAAAAATAGAAAAACAAAATGCAAAGAAAACGGCGACTATTCCAAATCCCGTCCTGCGAGGTGCTAAATATTCTACTAGAACGAAAGCGCAAATGACGAATTTTGCACATTTAATTCGGCATCGCATTGCTCTTGCATTTACTCTATTTTTTTTTTTTTTTTTTTTTTTTTTATATATATTGCTACCTATATATTACTCAACATTTTTTTTGCAAAATTGTTATAAAGCGCCATTTCCACCGATGTTCCCGGATTTTTTTATCGTTTTACAATCCGCATAAATCATCAGAAAAATGGGAGTTTTGCGAGAATTTTAAGTAACATTATGAGAGCAGTCGGCACGGTTTTATATGAAAAATATTTTAAGTGAGGGATTTCTACATGAAAACTTTGAAAGTGATGAAATCAATTATGAAATATTCTCGGACATTAAAAATAAAATAGTTTGAAAAATAATTTGATTCATTATAATCATCGCATTCGCATTCATGCGAAACGATAATCATCACACTGCAAAAAAATGTAATCCAAAAAAATATTTTTTTATTAGGAAAAATTATTTATTTAAATATTTGCAAAAAACTAAGTTTTTTCAATGAAACAGCAAATATATTTGGATATGTCAAATGTATAAAATAAATGCAAAAAATATATTTTTATTTACAAATAAAAAAATAATTCGTTTTCTTTATTATACTAAATTAGTTTAAAAAAAAAACAACGTTTTTTGCGTTTTTACAACGGATTTCATACAGATATATATGTTTACACACACACACACACACACACACAAACTAAGACACTCAACAATTAGATAATAGATAATAAATGTAATATAATACGTGTTTTATCGTAGAGCCTCAATGTTAATTTCTACGTTAAGAAGTGCAGATAAGTATAGTAATATCGTTCTTGGAATACACATCCCGTTACATGTTGTACTAATTTAAAAATTGCCTGGTGGCAGTGATGCCAGTTTCGAGATGCTGCACAGTGTCAAAACGTATAAATGTCAAATGTCCATTTGTCAAATTGTTTTTTGTCATCTCAAATATTAAATAATATAATGATAGGAAAATATGGAATCTGAAAGAAAGAATTGTGCGAAAATCAAAGCGATTTGTATATCACAGATCGTTTTGACTTTCACATGTATTATAAAGTATAAATTCTTGAATTTGTACTTTGAATTATGTGGAAATCGCGCACACACTATGATAGCGGGCTGCATTTCGAAACTATTGGTATCACTATCCGGCGATTCCGTGCGTATATTTGACGATGTTAATAGCCTCGGGGATTTGTGTTTGCCATAGGAGCACTATAATCTATAATAATCCATTTGCACTCTCCACGAGATACAAGCTCATCTTATATTATTTCGGAGTTTCTAGATCAGTCATCGTTAATGCCATTTGATTGCGCTCTCACAGAATCCTTTGCAAGGTAAAGTCATAATCACGTATGACCATTTGAGAAACGTGAATCTATTAATCTAATATCGATCGGCATACTCCGCGCGATATTGGGTTACGTGACGTTCCTGAATAGAACGCTACCCTATTAAACAATGTCACTAATAGCCTATTGATGCGACGCCTATTAAAGTTGTAACTTTAAGGAAGATAATAAATCTCACATTTTATCTCCGTCTCTACGTATAAACAAAGGTATTGATTAATAGCGGTGCATATGTTTCTGTATATGTTTCGATGCTTTTGTATTTCATGAGATTGCGATATTATATTTTCAAAAATGTCCGCGATCGAGGTCGTAAACTATCGCGATAATTTTTTTTTTTCAATTGTTCGTGGATCCTCGAGGACATCGGTGAGAGCGACATACACAATAATATATCGTAAAAATCCAAATGCTCGAGATATTTTCTCACGAGAAGCATGAGTAGTCATCGCAATCGGGATAACGCAAAGTATAAAAGACTCATCATTTATCTCACGTGTGATAAAACTTATTTTGTTCGTAGACAAGGTGATATAAAATTTAAAATTTAAACGTTAAGCTCTAATGTTATTCAGTCACTTGCGAAAAGAGTTTATCTTTTACATTCTGAAGCATTATAATAATTTAGTGGAATGATAATGCCGCTTTAAAGTAGATAAAGTAGTTAATAAATCTCTCGATTTAAAATTTTTCTTTCTCTATCTTTCTCTCTCTCTCTCTCTCTCTCTCTTTCTTTTTATTTTAATATATAGCTATTTTTACATACAATTTCTGTATTATTTATATACATATAATATTTTTCTGTATATATAATGTTTCATAAAATTTAATAAAATAATACCTAATTATTTGTTTATTTTTTGCTATTTTGTGAATAATTATTAGACATTGTAATAATACATTGTTAATTTATTTATTTTTTCTTCAACTAAAAAAGCTTTCAATCGTATCGTATCTTATCGATTCTCCGTCGAGTTATAAATTTCAAGATAGCAATCAAGATCAATACGTCAGAGTACGAACGTACGGCGCGCATTTGCGTTAATTTGTGATCGGGCGACTCTCGTCTGCCAACGTGTAGTAATTGACAATTTCGCGCTCTAGCGTAGGCAGTAATTAAGCTGCCACGTGTGTAGCCGGATTGTCGGTTTTTTCATTCACAGCCAGATATCTCCGTCGATCGATCCCAGCTAGGACGAGCTAATCCATCCGTCCGATATCGCGCCCTTCTTTTTCTCTTATCCTGGAGAGAAACGTGACAATTAGTTTTTGAATTGATGCTCGCTATGTCCGGAGTTTAAAGAGACAAAAGACAAAAAGAGAAAATATTCCTTAATTAAATTTTGCCGTACAAACACACTCTTGTACTTGTATAATTAATTATAGAATTACTTTATTTATATATTCCAAAAGGAATGTGTAAAATTAGCACGCAAGTAAAATTAAATTACGAATGCGAAAACATCTTACGTATGTATGTCCGCGACTCTTTTAAAAAAGAGTATGTACGTGTAATCTCTGTACGCATGTATCTATGATCTATGCATTGCCTAAGATGGACATGGAGCCCGAACGGATTTCTTCTCGAGGTCTCGAGGCCCCTATCGAGGAAAATACGCTGATGCACGCGGCGAAGTGATACGACGGCGCCGATGGCGTCGAACACGGAACAAAGATACGAGCCATGCCAAATTATCTCGCGTAACTGGTTGATAGACGCGACGAAGTGTGATTACGCGCAGTATCTATCTGCACACCCGTTGATTCTATAACGCCGATTAGTCGGCGATCGGGCGGTGACACGAGATACGGGACACAGACGCCGAAGTGGGCGCGGTAGTGCAAGCCGGAACGAGTCAGGCGCAAATCGACACAAGTCCTCTCCATCGATATACCGGCAACAACATACGTATGAATTCACGAATTCACAAAATGGATAGCATTCTTACATTGACGGGAATTAAATATGCAGATGCATTTGCGTAATAATAAATATGTCAATGAGAAATGTCGATTTTGATGAAAAATTTTTATACACACACGCATGACATTTTTTTTTCCATTATTTTAACAATTTTTCGAGAAGATTTGATATCAGCCAAACTCTATGAATCCCGTCACGCGTCTTTTTCGCAATTCTCTCATGTTGCGTGCGAATTATTAGGGGTGAGATTCATGTTAAAAAATCTATATAAATCAAATTCTATATAAATTTCTTGTTTTTGTGAAAGTCTTTTCTTTGTGTTGATTACATTATTCTTAAAAACAAATCCTGACATTACAAATGCAGTAACAAATGCAATATGATTAGTGTTGATTAATATGACACAACAAACTAAAAGAGAGTATGATATTTTTTTATATATTATAGATAATTAACACATCACTCAATAAGTCCCCGGTCTGACGTATTATGGCAACATTGTTGACAGACCCACGTGATTTCTAAAAAAAAATTTGTTTTTCTTAGTTAAACCGGAGACTTATTGAGTGTTATATTTATTTGACATGAAAGATTCAATTCATTATCTTTTAATTAAATTATATTAAATTTATATTAAATTGGGAGATAAAGCCATTTGGAACATAAAAAATAAATAATTGTGTAAGATATATATATATATATATATATATATATATATAGAGAGAGAGAGAGAGAGAGACATGGATAACGAAATGATTGCCGGATACGTTTATGTACACTTGCACCCGCGTACACTCGCGAGATGGGCAAAGAGGATGTGCAAACAAGTAAATATTTACATATCGACGTGCGCTGACGCGAGCTCTCTCGCATTGTCTCGGCTAGCAGCCTATAACATGGTGAAACACATATGCCGGAACGATTGGCCGGTTGTATTCCGTATCGCGGTTCTGGCGTCCGGAAGTGCATGCCCCAATTACATTGTTCGTGAGATTTATGCGCGACGTGCGACGCGTGACGCGCGCTCCGTTAAAGCGATGTAATATGAAGAAAATTGGGAGAAAATTTCGGACGGATTTAAGCGTGCATTTTTGCACGATATCGCAATGCGATAAATTAGTGTAAACAAATGTGTGAGTTAATATGTGCCATATTTAATGGCACGATAAAAATAAATTTTTTTTAAATCAAATAAATACATTCTGTTAAGTTTGATTTTTTACTTAAATAAATATATACTTTCCAAAAATATTTTGTTTAAATCAAACGAATTATTATATGTACAAGGAATAAAAGCTAAAATTTTTTAACTTTTTGCGCGATGTCTCTAAATTGCTAATTGTGTGTTGATTTATTAAAGTTTTTTAAATAAATTATTTTAAATTTTAAATTATTTAAAATCATCAATGCATTTCTGGAAACTCTGACAAAAGGAAAAGATGCTTATTTTTTTTATAAAGAATATGTACGATGAATAATACTACGGTTCTTTTGTACTCTACCTACAGAGTGACATGAATTCATAAAGTCGAAAAACTTATTAGTCACTAATATGGAATATAAGATGGAAAACGAAATTCTGAAAAGTATCCCAAAGCGATTACATATCCGGTGACCAAATGGTGTGCAAATCGGGCATCGAGAAACGGATGTCAAATGTCGCAGTGGCGGCGGTTATAAAGCGAGTGTTCTAGAGGTGGGTAGATAGGTAGGCGATACAGGTACACACAATCACGTGTGCACTCTCGAGTAACGTAAGTAACGTAGAGATAACATCCCCGAAGGCACGCTCTCGTTTTATCCGCCACAGGATACTACGTCGCTTTGTACGATACGCTCTGCTCCCGCCACATCGTCGCGCGGAACAATATGTGCAATGACAACATTGTTGAAAGTTAACCGCGCGATAGCGAATAAATCCCACTATGCGCATCAAAGATCTCTCGCGCGAGAGAGAGTGAGTTGATGGGGGTGAATTGATTTAAATTTCGACCGCAGAAAAGCGGACCGGGGAATGAGGACGAATTGCGAGAGCGAAAATAGCACGATTTAATTGCATTCGCGAACTATTTTCCCTCTCCATTAATTAATTTCCTTCGCTCAACCTCGAGGGCTCTCAATGTTGCCGTGTGCGACCGGTTATTCTATTTTTTTTTCTTCTTTTTATTTTTCTCATTGAATGGCAGTTTCAGCGAGATAAAAACAATACACGTCACTTAAAATCTCATCTCTTATATTATGAAATGCTCGTAAAATCGTTGCAATGAAATTTAATTTGAATTCAATTTAATAAATAAATCGCGAATAATAAATGAAAAAAGCGAAGCAGAATTTATATTTACAAGTTATTATTAATTATTTCTAAATAATATTTCCTTATACATATGTACAATTATACAAGCTATTGCAAAAACACATACATTTTTATAAAAAAGTTTGAAGCTTTATACTTGTAAGAATCTTAAATGACGGAAATTTTTCTTCAATACATTATTCGATTTATTCGAGATACGTGTATCTATATATTATGCTGTAAATTCTATTACGTTATAAATGAATAAACAAACAAATAATTAATAAATAAATTTAACTATACAAATATATACAATAAATTTTATATTAATATTATGGCCACAACAGGAAATGTGAAATTAATATCTATTTATCGTCGATGAATTAAAATTATAACGACAGTTTGATTATTGAAGGGTTCTCTGTGTGTCGATAGCTTTGTAGACTTAAGCAAGACATTAATGATATTCAAAATTCTCTTTTATTAGCAGCAATATAATCACGCTTATAACATTTTATGTACGTATATAATCATTTATGACATTTTTTAATTTATCCCCTTTGTCTGTGTTTCTGAAATGCACTCACTTTGTCATACAATAAATACAATTGCAATATATTTTTACTCCAAGCACTTTTCAATTGTTTATATAACTTTTATCATGTTTATACTAAAACATTATATATTCAAGTGAAAAAAATAATACTACAGCTAATGTAATACGTAAAATCACTTTTTCTCTCTCTTTCTCTCTTTCTTTCTTTTATAGAAACTTAAAGGATATAATACGAAGTATAAAGATTAGATTAGAACTTGATGTAGCATCGAATTACGATTGTGCATAAAGAATGAAAAACACGGATATTCGAAAGAAATATATCAAGCGGGGAATCTATCTCACGGGAAATTTACGAGTGATGAGATAGCTCACTGTCAGATCGAAATCGCTTCATTAATGGATAAAGCGTTACGAGACGATATATAATCTTCTTGCCGCGTGTATCGTGTATCCAACTGGTAAGCGTCTTAAAATCTTTCATATGATAATTATGCAATATCGCACATACGAACAAAACGTAACATTTTGAGACTACAGTTTCGTGGACTAGTGCTTCTAGTCTTGCTACACATCAGATTATTTTTATTAAGACGATGCAAAATATTTGTAAACGTCAAAAACTACAATCGTCTTGCAATTTTACCGTAAATTGAAAAATGCAAACAATGATATTATTATTTCGAGGTAACGTAAAATGCGACAAGATCCTGTTTACTTTTTGAAAAAAAGATATAATTTTAAACTTTTTTTCTTTCGCATACACATAGAATAATATTAATATCGACGCCATTGCGGGGCGAGAAATGCGGCGGTTTGAGGAGAAAAGAGTCGTATTGCAACCTGAGCGCTAAAAATAAATGAACCTGTATAAAATATGGAAGTTGCGCAACGAACATGTGAAGACTTGATCGTCGCGAGACGGTGGGTACATTTATCTGATAAAGAGGATCATCAGTCATCGCGGGATTGCATAAATCATCGGAAAGTTGGCGGCAGAGCGATTTGTAACGTCCGGAGCGACGGGATATCCCGTATTTTCTCTTTACGCGCCCGTGTGCTGTATTATTTTCAAGAGGCTTAAGAACGCGATATGGGAATTCCCTCTTAAAAGAGATTGTTTCGTCAAACGAACGATAATTATCTGATATCAATCTAAAAGCGGCGCGATTAAGTGCCTGCGGCGCTGAATCGAAAAATCGAACTTAACGAATTATTAATCCGCTCACCATTTTTTGCGATAAGGATGAATTTTCTTTAGAGAGGGATCATTTGCATTAAACAGGACATTTGTACGCGACGACGCGTCGCTCTCCAGCATCTACAATTACGTTTCGACTAATATATTTGGCCTCGATCTCGCAACGTTATAAGAATTGTGATGAGCTAACAATATCTCTTTTACAATCTCGTCTCGTGTATGATAAATGATATACGTATGTATGATAAAAGATAAGAAGAAATCACTGAGAAAGATGATTTTTAAACTTCAAAAGAAGCAAGTATATTTTAAGCTCTCAGAACCTCTCAAATAGCACAAAATACTAAAAGACGACGGAAAAATGTCTTTCTTATTACATTATCTTTTCGACAAAACAAAAATAAGATGTCTGTAACATATCTTTTCGTTTTGCTAAAAAGACAATCTAAGAAAGATATGTTTTCGTCATCTTTTTATTGATGTTTTATTGACGTGGCAGAAAGATGACTAAAATCAAGCTCATAAATTTGGTAATCAAATAAATAAAAAAAAAAAAAAATAATAATTTACATGTAATTAATTTATAAATCGCCCGATTTAATTTATATAGAAATCTCGATTCTTTTTTTGCTTTAAATAGACAATAAATCGCCCATTCTTCATTTGCCCGCCTAATTTCATAATCTGTTTAATATTGAATTCCTTATTGCGATTGTATCACAAATATTAAATTATCAAAGAAAAGATATGTATCTTAGTTAATATCCGTCCTTTGCAGGCTTTATATATCTGTTACATTCTTTAAAAAGCTGTAGTAATAGATACATATATAAATAGACTTAAAAATAATTCTCCTAAATATGGAAACTAAAATTATTTTATTTTCTTAAATTTTACATAATCAAGCATCCGCAAATTTTTTTTCAGAGAGGACATGACATAAAGTGTCACTCAGATTGATTGAAATATATGCTTTAATATTTCTACATCTTTTAGTATTAATATATAGAAGAATTATGATTGTTTTTTTTTTTTTCATTTTACAGAGGGGGTCATGTACTCCTCCTTGCCCTCCCTTACGGACGCCCATGCACATAAATATAACTTATAATAGAAGCACGAAATTATCCTAAAAATTTAAAATTCTGTTACATGTGACGTTGCATCGATTGCGCACAAAATTCAGTGCATAACATTATTAATTATTCAATAAAACTCGATCGGGCAGCAAAGCTTCATAAATCAACGGAACGTAAATCTACAGGGACGAAATGCAATTTCTATCTAGTCTCGATATCGATGTGACGTATGTCGCATTGTTAGCGTGATGTAATGGTGCAATTTGTATTGCATATACAACTGCAATTCTCTAATAAGTGCGATACAAAGTACGAAAAGAAAGAGAGATATTTTATACAATTGCTGTTATGTGTTAGTATAAAATATTCATGCAACGCCTACACAAATACCGCTCGACTATTTATATAAAAACTATATAAAATTATATTCTGAACAAAGATCGTTAACTTTTCAGTTTATTCGTTTATTAAATAATAATAAATTTAATAATAATTTGATTAATTTTTTCAATAATAAAATAATTGAAGAAATGAAAAGACAAACGCTTTTATTTTAAAGTAATGTTATGTAAAAAAATATATGTTTTACTTGAAGCTATTTTTACTACAATTCACAATTGCAACTATTTTAATGTTATCTCGAAAGAGAAAACAGAATCTCTCCAGTTCTCTCTCTCTCTCTCTCTCTCTCTCTCTCGTTTTAACTTCACCTCAGAAAAATTTCTCTAATTTCAGTTATCAAGTAACGAGAAACTCATACTGTTCATCTCATTCCTGAGAGCATACGATGTATCCTGCGAATCGTTCCTGGATATACTGTGTCGCAAGAGCATACAACTATTGATTTCATATAGCGTCATATTTGAGAATTTCCATCCGAAAACTTCAGATATTACGAGATGCGTACATCACTTTTGTTAATTCGCCTAAATAAGGAAAGAATGATATGGCAAGTGGTGTTACATACAATGATAATAATAATAAATTAGCAATATTTACTTTTTAAAGGAGATACCAATGAAAAAGATCGAAGGAGATGACAAAGCAATTAAAAGACGAGTAGAAGTGAATAAAGTAAAGAAAAAATAATTTTGTCAATAACTGCTACTTTTCCAACTGATTTAATCTGGCATTTTTTCGAGAAATTCTTATTAATATATTTCTCTTTTTATGTTTTTCTAATAGTTGTCTACTTCATTCCTCTTTCTTATTTCTCTTAGAGATTACTTTCGATCATTTGATCTCTCCGCAATCGATTGCCAAAACAAAAAAGAAAAAAGATGGCAATAATACACGAGTTTGCTCTCTCTTTTTCTCCTTTCCATTTCTCGTATAATATGCCACGAGATATCGAGCCGAATCACATGTAGTAACCATTCAAGGAGAGGTAAGCTTTATATACGATCAGATACGGTAGCAATTTATTTTCTTCCATCGCTGCCGTTACCCTACATCCTTTCGAATAAAACTTCCCCCCCAAATGAGAGGGCTTATTCAAACAAAATAAATATCGTATATAGCATAATTAATTCGTACAATGTTTACAGATATCATGGCATTCGCGTAATTGAGGTAAAAATTAATAATTTTTTTTTTTTTTGAATATGAAAATAGAAAAAATATTTGACGAGAGTAATAATGAATCATTTAATGGAATTCAAATAATTACTCGGCGTATCAATTTTTTACGATTTGCTTGAAATTTTTAAAAACAATATACGTATTTTATATTTCTTGAAATATTAAATAAAATAGATTATGCATTAATGCAGAACTGAAATGTCGCACAAAACAATTTTTAATAACTTTTTAAAAGAAAATATTGAAGAAAATATTAATATATTAATATAATATTAATATATATTTATATTATTAATTTTTTCTGCGATTAAAAAATATAATAATTTTAAATTTATTATATTTAAATTAATAATTTAATAAACATGTAATAAATTTTTAATTAAATTTATTATTAATTTATTCATTCTCGGAAAAATATTAAATTGATTAAATTTTTAATTATTAACTTTTAAACGTGAATACTCTCTTAAATAGAAAAAAAAGAAATTTTTATATTATTGTGAATATAAATTATAATTATATCACGTTTTTTTTCGGATGAATAAGTTTGAAACAGGCCAATGAATCCAAATAAAATTTTGCACAAATGCTCGTTTGTTTTGTTAATAAGTACAAAAAAATATACTAGCAATATTTCTTCCTTTGAATCAAATTGGTCAATAATGTAATATACAATTTTTCACAACATCAATTGTAAAACATAATTTTCAAACCTCGCAGCATATATAATAATATAGCAATTTCTGTGTGCGCGCATTTAAACATATGTATGTATACATATTTCGCATATGCAGATCGCGTGTCCAGGAAGGGAAAAGCTGGGCGCGGATCGTAACAGCTTGCCTAAATTCCATCTAAATTCAAAACATGCTTGAAATTACCACACAGGCGCGCAGGAGATCCTCGATGCTTGCGACATGCAACGGTTCTAGTTGGCTAGACACGTCGGGTCAAAGGCAAACAGGAACATCCGTTCACCGTTTTTTAAATACCTCCCTTTCTCTCTCGTGTGCGCGAAACTCATCCGATATGATACAGCAATATGTATGGCATCATCCCCCGTGGCCGGAAAAAGAATAAGTTGCTTCTTCTATGCAGAGAAAAAGATGCCGGTGTCGTTTACTCATATGGCGCGACGGACGTTTAATTAAATTGCGAGACTGTATATTTAGGCGGAACGGAACGTAATGTTAAATACGCATAATATAGAACGCTATTAAAAAGACACTGTGCTAAATATTTCTGTTTTATGATGAAATTATGAGTTTCATAAAAAAAAGCATAAGAGCTCGATAGGAGAATTGAATTTTCGCTACCAAAGAACACAGCAAATCATCATGCCTTTGGAATTATAAATAATAATGGCAAAGCTTCTTTGCACATCGAGTTTCAAAGATACAAATCTAAAGAAAAGTCTCGTGATTTAGTCATCGAAATATTTTGAATTGTTAAAAATGTCTAACAGAGTTGCAAAAGAGTTTAACATTCAAGTGTCAAGATGTCTTCACACATAATATTTTTAATATTTAGCAATTTCTTTTTTTACGGTTACATTAAAAATAAATTATCTTTCTTAAAGAAAATCAGAGTCTGTCGTTAATGATTATACCACATTCGGAAACATCGTGTGCTTTTTTTTTTGTTTTTTGCGATGCCATTTTTTTTATTAAATGAGATTATTCTGACTTCAATATTTTTTTATTTATTTCATCATATCATTGCTATAAATTTTTTATTTATGTAATATTTACATATTCGTTTTTTCAATTAATAAATATTAGTATAAATAGTCTTACTACTTAGACGACACAAAAATTGAAAATGAAAAAAAAAAAAATTGATCATTAAACCGATCAAATCAAGTGGAAAGAAAATCTTTTTTTTTTATTGCAAGAAAATAATTTCACATAGGAAAATTATAATGGAGATCTCAAAATAATACTTGTAAGATTTTGTTGGTTTTTTTGTGTAACTCTGTTAAATATTCTCACATTATTCGTATTTAACGCAGTTGGTTTACTATATTGTAATTTATTTTTACCAATATTTTCAATTATATTATACTTTTGCGCATTATATTACCCTTGCGCACATAGAATTATACATTCCGTCATCATATGCTATAAATCTGAAGAAAATAATAAATTCGTTACGTGCCAATGCAATGACTAAGTATATTTAATCTCTAATATATGTATATAAAAAATCAAAAAGTTAAAATTCTAATACAAATATATCACATGATATTCATATATTCTGCTATGGTGTATATGTATTCATCAATGACGAATACTGTATATCAGAAGCAAGATCACTAATTAAAGTACAATATTTAAAATCATCGTTACGCGAGAATTGTACAGAATCACCGTGATAATCATTACGATTCTTGATGATTCAGACGATTAACCATTTCCGGATAATTCAAAATAATAGCTGTTTTGTCGGATAGTTTCGACAGATGTCTTGCAAATCAAATTGCTTATGATAAAATTCCTCATCAATGTTACTTGCCAGAGTAATACAGCGTGAGTGCTTGCTCATGTAATTAGTATGTAGTAAAAGTCAAGAAATTTGTTTTCTGCAGTGTTTAATTAAAGAAATATAAAATTCTATAAACGAGATACACGAGTTTGATTTTTTTTATTTAAAGACTACAACACTTTGTTTAAAAATTCTATTATCAAATGTCAAAATTATTGGGTTGAAAAGAGTTCGTTCCGATAAAAAAAACAGATTTTTTTTTTTTATTCAATATTATAATTTTTAAGTGAAAAATATTTAAAATTGATTAATTAGATTTTTGTCCCAATAGAAAAAAATTTGCCATTAATTAATATCACGGGAAGTCTTTGGCATATTTTATATAATAACCCATTTATGTATAAATCTTTAAACATTAAAATATAGAAACTGTGGCAATAATAATAATAATAATAATAATAAAAATAATAATAATAATCGATAGTAATGTCAATCCTCATATATTATTGGCCAAATATTAATAATAATGGATAACATTTCAATGTATCCACACAGTTCCAACTGCATCACAAATATTCGCAAAATGTAATATTATACGATATTATATATATATTTTTTTTTTAGCAACTTGAAGATTTCCTCTTTACATGCTGTATATCTCCGATCATTTATAGAAATTTGATATAATTATAATTTATTCCGACGAGATACACAGAGAGCAATGTATTTAAGCAATGTATTATCGATGCGCTATTCCTAATAATGATATAAAGAATTAAAATTCCAAATATATTTTAGCGATCAAATATAACACTTGATTCAACTTCACATATCGCAAAAGCAGTAAGAAATTAAAACAAGAATATCTGAAGTAAATCTTAAAGCTATTCTGAAGTAAATCGTAAAGCTAATCTTTCTTCTGTACAGTAGTGCTGTAGCTATTTGCTATTCGCAAACTCAAATAAAGTAATACAGTTAATGTTTGTGTACCCAGATCTTTCTACATATATAGATATTTATAATAATATTCACGTTAATCTATCACGAGTTTTATTAATTAAAAGTTTACAATGGTACAGCGCGTATTGTACCGTTTTATACCTGTCTAAATGATATAGCAATATTTTTCTCTGCTATAGGTCACATTCCTTGTGATTGTACTTTTAAAAGATTTTATTATATTATAACGAAATTTTAAATATAATTCCAAGTAAATACTTAAACTACTTTACTTATATATTTCTCGTCGTCGGTTCTTAAAAAGTTATATTTTTTAATTATCATCCGCGTCATCGTCATCGTCGGATATATACTTCTTAGTAACTCTCTTTCTACGACCGCCTCTTCCTTCGCCTTTTCTTCCTTTAAGTTTAATTTTCATTCTTACACTAGAATCTGCGTCTGAGCCTTCTTCGCCATCTGCGTGAGAAAAAGAAGATTAAAGAAAAATAGCATCTCGTAGTATCATTCAAATGTTAGCTTTCGTTAAACGATTACACGATGTTGTAAGTAAATATAGATAAAGCATACACACACGCGCGCGCGCGCGCGCGCACACACACACACACACACACACACATGCACACACACACATACCTTTATCATCTCCATCAGAATTATTACCCTCCTCCTCAAGGCGCTGACGTGCATTTGTAAAAACGGATTGCAATACTATCGAATCTTCGTGAATCAAAGATGCTTCTTCGTTATAAATTTGAGCATTCTTACAAAGTTGCATAAAATCCTTCTCAAGCTCGTCTAAATCAGCATACTTGAGAAAATAAAATTATCAAATTATATATGCGTGTTTAATACAAATATATAAGAAGGAATATAATATGTAAAATATACTTACTTTGCCTTCCTCGATTTTTTGCAACAATTTATTAATAGTCAAAGGTTTCTTAATGATTTCGTAATAATCCGGTAATTCTCTTCGAGAGGGTAATTTCATAAAAGGTTCACTCAATAATCGGCCATCACTGCTATCTGTATAATTAACGACCAAAGTAATTAATTTCTTCATAGCTCGTTTCATTTTAGGATCGACCAAAGAACTGCCTCCTCTTCGTTTCTTCGGCATAGGCTCGTCGTCCTCCTCGCCTTTCTTTTTTCGTTTTCGGGTTTTTTTCTTCTTTTTATCGTCTTCCTCTTCTTCTTCGTACTCGGCGCCATCATCATCGATCGCCTTCAACCATTCTTTTTCGGTTAAACTGTCCGTATAATCAACTTCTTTACGTTGCCTCGAACCTCTTCCGAGAAATCTGTCTTCATCTTCTTCGTAGGTCCATCTTTCAACCTCGTCGTCATCCTTCACTAGCCAATCAGGCAACTCAGCTTCCTCCAATAACCGTGATTTGCGGTTTGGACCCAATTTGGCCTCCTCGCGTCGTCGTTCCAAATCTAATTTCTGAAATATCTCGAATTCACCTTCCGTCCTAGCGATCATTTGATTCACTGTCTCGTCGTCGGGCACTTCGTTTTCCTCTTCATCATCAGCGTCATCTTGATGTAAAATACTCTGAAGGAACTGCTGTCGTTCCGATCCGGTGGACTTCTGATCGAACATACCAGCTTGAATAACTTTCTCGTCCATATTTAACTTATATCTGGCCGCTGCTAATATTCGCTCTTCGACAGAATTGACAGTCATTAATCGGAGTACGCGCACTTCGTTCTTCTGTCCAATTCTGTGCGCTCTGTCTTGAGCTTGCAAATCCTACAAATGAACATTATATTATTTTCAAATTTAACATCACGTTAATCGGCATTATATTTTATACACTAATATCACGTACTTGATGTGGATTCCAATCGGAATCAAAGATGATGACTGTATCGGCAGCTTGAAGATTTAAACCTAGACCACCTGCACGTGTAGATAATAAGAAAAGAAAGTATTCCGATCCGGGATCGTTGAATTTTTTTAACAGATCTCCTCTGTCCTCTGCCTTTGTTGTGCCGTCTAGTCGCAGATACATAAATCCACGCCAACTCAGATAATCTTCCATAATTGTCATTAATTGAGTCATTTGACAAAACAGTAATACTCTATGATTCGTAGCCTTCAATTTAGGAAGAATACGATCGAGAAGTTCGAATTTTCCAGATGCACGGTATAAATCGGGGCTGATGACAAATTAAGAAATTGAATAAATATTTAAATATATGAAATAAAAAAATACAACATAATACAAAATAATATATAATACGAAATAATAATATAATAATATAATATAAAATAAATCAAAATATTTAATATTAAACAACTAAGTACATAAATATTTTATCTTTATATACAAAATCCTCTAAAAAAACTATCAAAATAATAATTACCCAGTAATAACACCAGAGCCTTGTGTGCCTACATGTTCGCAATATTTTTCTTCAATAGCTTGAAACATAAATGGATGATTGCATAATTTTCTCAGCTGTACGATTGTATTCATAAGAGCCTTGGCACCGCCCTTTCCTTGTTTTCCCTTTTCCGATCCGTCGGTTAGCAGTACACCTTTACTCTGCATATGTCTGCGACACAAAAAAAGAATTTACACTTGTATATTATATTTACACCTCATAAGCTTCATAATATTAGAAGCCCCACGGACACCGTAAATTAACGTACTTGTAAAGAACTTTTTGTAAGCCAGACATGTCACATTTGATGATGTATTCCACTTTATCGGGTAACTGCGACTCTACCTCTTTCTTCAAGCGTCTTAACAAGAAAGGTCGCAGGACTTTGTGCAAACGGCGAATAATCAAAATAGTTTCCTCTTCATTGAGTTCCACCTGTGTAACAACATAGTGACAGCATAATATTAGACAAAAATATATTTTAAAAACATTGAAAATATTTTATTTCATACAAAGTACTTGCCTTCTCGCCGGTGGTCGCGAAAGGAGCATTGAACCATTGCTCGAACGTACTACAGGATTTGAAGATCGAAGGTAATAAGAAATTCAAAAGAGCCCACAGTTCTGGCAGTTTGTTTTGCAATGGTGTGCCAGTTAATAACAATCGATGAGGGGCTAAGTAATGCGTATTTAGCACTTGAGTAAGCTTGCAATGATGATTCTTCATCCTATGTCCTTCATCAATAATCATATATTTCCATTGCAATTTCGCTAATACACCCTTATCTTTTATAACATATTCATAAGTTGTTAATAAAACATTAAATTTTGTGGCTCGCATCTGAGATTGTATAGCTCTTCTGCCAGCCGGAGAACCTTTATACGACACCACGACAACACTCGGTGCCCACTTTTCAAATTCGAGAACCCAATTCGACAACGTTCTAGAAACAATACATTAAACATGTGATACAAAAATAATTCTCGTAACAATCAGCTTTAAAATATAGAGAAAACTTACGATAATGGAACAATGATAAGGAATGGACCATTGACTTTCTTCTTTTCCATAAGATATGTTACCAGAGCAATGGTCTGAATTGTTTTACCGAGACCCATCTCGTCTGCCAAAATGCCATTTAAATTATTATTAAATAGCGAAACTAACCATTCCAATCCCTAGAACCATTGATTAAACTCTTTTATTTATAGAGAAAATGCAATAAGCAATATAATCACGAAATTAAAATCGAAATGAGTGTAAAATACCTTGATTTGATATTCTTTTAGTTTTCCATTCACCATAATACTTGCTTGTTCCGTAACTACTTCGTGAACAGTATGAGCAATACTGTAATATGTCTGTTCCTCTGTTTTATATTCATCATCTTCCACCTTTGCCTTGTGTATCGTCTTCTTTACTTTTTCTTCTTCAGAATCACCCGTAGACTTATCCTTGCCTATAATTCGCATTTCGTAAGTAAAGTTAGCAAAAAATAAAATATATGTGACAGAAGTTTCCAAGAATGAAAAACTTACTATCAGATTTATCCTCACTCTCACCGTTATCATCTTCATCATCTTCTTCATCATCTTCACTTTCTGATTCAATTGGTTCCCATCCAGGATGTGCCTCCAAGAATGCTGACAATTGACTCATCAATGGTGCTTCATCGCCTGTTAATGTGCGACCTGTGGCTGTATCTATTACTCCGACACGAGTATCATCATTGGTATTACCGTCTTCAGCATTCTCACCATCTTGTAGTTTTTTCTTCTTTTGCTATCATACATAAAGTTTCATTGTTATTACAATTTATTCGTTATATAATAGTAGTTATATTTTTAAAGAGTACATGTGAAAAGCATTTATGTTACCTTCTTACGCTTTTGTTCCTCAACTTGTTTTCTCTTTTGCTCTATTTTGTGTTGTTTAACCATTTCCGTGAGATTGCTGATATACTCGTCCGTTTGAGATAGCAAGAAAGCTAAACGTTTGTCTTTCTTCTGATCAATCAATTTTCTATACCCCTCTTCGTCTTCCGCCATAAGGCGACGCATACGCTCCTTCTCAATGCGTTCCTGTTCTTTCTTCTGTTCCCGTTCAGCATTTGCATGATAATTGAGCACTGCCTTGTTAAGTCTAGCCAACTTTGCGACATTGTTGCGATGGAATTCTTTGAAATCTTTGCCATGTTGCAGCACGGAACTAAGAAATTCCTATAAACATACGTACGTATCACGCATATATTCATTCATTGATAATAGGGTTAATATATTATATTGAGATTATCTTTCGGAGATTTTATATAATTTAAATATGAATAAACTTACTTGATGTTTTTGTCTTCGTTTACGTTCTGCTTCCAATTTCTGTTGCTTCTCTAATTTCTCGGTGGCTCTAGCTTCGCGCAATCCTTGCCGTTTCGTACGTTTATAAGCTTTCACATTCACTGCGGTTTCCAAGGTAGTGTCTTTTCGGGTACACGCTATTATCTACGCAAATGCAAATTAAAAGAAAATTTAAAAAGAATGTAAGTAAAAATTCCTCTCAATTTTACATATAAAATCTATAAATAGATACCTCTGTTCTTAATTGCCTTTGAAAGTTCAGTACTCTAAGCATACGCAGCTCGATTTGAGCTTGTATACGAAGATCTTCTGGCATATTTGTTGGTAGATTGCTAAGTTGCTCCATTCTAAGCGATATACGAGCTGCTACTCTGTTTATCAAGCGTAATGTATATTTAGTAATATTTAGTAGATATTTAAGTATAGTTGATTGTCATTATTATTTATACTTTGCTGATAAATATGTAGTATAATAGCCATATAATAAGTCATATGTTCCTTAATACAAGTTCGCCTCTATACCTGTTTTCTCGTTCTTGCAATATTAACAATGGATCTAATCCAACAGGTTTTGCCACGCTCGTCACTCTGTTGGTTTTAGTGCCAGGCTGAGATTGCTGCTGTTGCTGTTGCGGCGTTTGGCAACCGGGTCTAGGAGTAGGACCTGCGGGACCAATAACATTCGGACCTGGTATTTGTGGCCCAGCTGTTGTAGCAGGGCCTTGAGACGGATCTATAGGGCGTTGACCCATCCCTGGAGGAGGAGGAGCGCCACCTATCCAAATCCGTCTTAAATCAGGATCATTCTACCCTATACTTTTGTAAATACCACAATCACATTCATCTTTTATTTTACTTACATAATCTACAAATATTAAGCATTAATCTAATTAATAAGCATAATCTTTTCATAATTGCACATTCTCATATATAATAAATTGAGAATTCAAGTTAATGCGACAAATATATCTTCAATAATGCAACACGAATTTAAAAGCGCTTGAAATAAAATATTGATATAGAAGCATCGTACACGAATGTCTGGTACGTTACGAGTCGACAGAAAAGCATACACAAAGCATAGCTCATATTAATACTTTATGTGTATATACTTTTATAATCTTAAAGGCATACAGTATATATAAAAATAAAAGCAAATAGAATGTAAAATAAAGAAATAACATATCAACTAAAAAGATTCTATTTCGAATAAGCAAAACAAACTTGTGTGGCAGAAAGCGATACAAAAGATAGAGTAGTCACCCAGAATGCATAAGTTTATCTGGAGATACTTATGAAAACTTACCCTGCGCAGCTACTGCAACTTGTTGAGGTACTGGCTGATTTCTTGCCAGAAATCTGTATGCCATTATTTGAGCTCTGCAAATGTAAATTAAAAAAGCGAAATTTTAAAAATACTACACATAGAGAAAATATTTATATTTATTATTTTAATAAACTTGTTAAAAACATCTTTATAAAAAATGTCTACACAAAGCAAAATTATAAATATATAACATATAAAATTGCCTAAACTGCCTAACACTTTTATTTTACAAAATTCAAACAATATATGCAAAGATATCCATATGATCTTTATCATCCATATTTCCTTTATATATGTAAATCTTTGTCATCATATTTCTATCCAATTCATATTGACGTTTATATTTTTTTTCTTAATTCTATAGTCATCGAAACTTTCTTTATATTGTTATAAACTATTAATGTACATGTGATATTTAATCATTAAGACATTCACATACCGTAATTGTTGTAATTGCGATGAACTAAAGGGTTGTTTCTCAATGCCACTGCCTTGACGAGCTCTTAAAGCTAACAATTGAGAATACCGTGGATCTTCTTGTAGTCCCTTTTCTTCCATAGAATCAATCGCTTTTTGAAGCGCATTCAGATTCTCTTGTCCTGGTCCAGGAGGTCCTGAAGGTCCAGTAGGGCCAATTTGTCCACTCCCAGTTTGACTCATCTGATTTACCGGAGCACCTGATCCTATTGGTGCCGTGGTACCAAGAACTTGACCTTGATTTTGATTACCGGGACCTATCTGCGTGGTAGGAGGTTGATTGGTCGGACCGTTAGGACCCATTTGTCCACTCACGTTTATATGACTGATTTGATTATTTGGACCGCATGGTCCCATTTGACTATTCGGTCCGCCAGGCCCCATTTGATTGCTAGGAGCATTCGGACCCATTTGAGCACCCGAACCTCCTTGCATCATTTGTCCTTGACCAGATGGAATTTGTCCTCCTGGTCCCATTTGACCAGCGGGGCTGCTTCCTGGTCCCATCTGTCCACCAGGTCCGCTTCCTGGTCCCATTTGACTTCCGGGCACACCACCGCCATGTCCCATTTGTCCGCTGCCTGGTCCCATTTGCCCTCCGGGACCACTTCCGGGTGTCATTTGGCCCGGTCCGCTACCGGCATTCATTTGCACACCGGGACCGTTTCCTAATCCCATCTGTCCTCCAGAACCGCTTCCAGGGCCAGTTGCGCCCATCTGTCCTCCGGGACCGCTGTTCGAAGTTATTTGCCCACCAGGTCCACTGGCTACACCTACGCTGGTAGGTCCATTAGGTCCACTCGTCGGACCCATAGATACCGGTCCGCTATTTGTCATTGGCACGTTTCCTGGACTACTTCCCGGACCCATCTGACCAAGACTATTCGGTCCCATTTGACTGACAGGACCACCTCCTGATCCCATTTGTCCACCTGGACCGCCAGGTCCCATTTGATTATTTGGCGCACCTGGTACAATTTGGTTGCCTGGTGTTGCAGGTCCCATTTGATTACCTGGTCCACCAGGTCCCATTTGATTACCTGGACCACCAGGTCCCATCTGTCCGCCTGGTGCATTCATACTCATCTGTCCAGGTGGTCCGCTCATACTCATCTGCGTAAGTCCGTTCGGACCCATCTGCGACGGTCCATTATGACCCATTTGTCCAGGTCCATTTGGCCCAATTTGTCCTGTCGATACTACAGGACCCATCGGTCCGCTAGGCCCCATTTGCGCTTGACTGATAGGTATCATCTGATTCGGACCACCCGGACCCATTTGATTCGGACCACCTGGACCTATATTGTGACCAGCGGGACCACTCGCGGACATCTGACCAGGAGCACCTGGACCCATGTGACTTCCTGGACCACTTGCATTCATATGCGTGGACACTGGCGGACCGCTCGCGTTCATATGACTTGGAATTGGAGGACCGACATTCATATGACCACCCGATCCAGGAGGTCCACTAGTGTTCATGTGACCCGGTCCAGAAGGACCGCTAGCATTCATGTGTCCTGATCCAGGTCCGCTGGCGTTCATATGTCCTGATACTGGAGGTCCTGCACCGCTCATGTGTCCCGGTCCGGGCGGACCGCTGGTAGTCATGTGGCCTGGACCTGGTGGGCCGCTTGCGTTCATATGACTTGGAGGTCCACCCATATGCCCAGGCCCAGAGCCTCCCATCTGCGAGTTTTGAGGGCCTCCGGTGCCCATCTGTCCGCTACCTGGACCCATTTGACCTGGTCCACTCTGTCCCATATGAGGACCACTGGGAGGACCTCCACCTTGTACCATGTGAGACGGACCCATTTGTCCAGGACCTCCTGGGCCCATTTGTCCGGGGCCACCCGGTCCCATCTGTCCAGGACCTGCAGGACCCAATTGACCAGGTCCACCAGGTCCCATTTGTCCGGGTCCACCGGGACCCATCTGTCCAGGTCCATTAGAACCCATTTGATTCGGACCAGCTTGCATCATGTGCGATCCGCTTTGTGGTCCGTTCGGGCCCATTTGACCGGGCACCATTGGTCCTCCGGGACCTTGAGAAGTAGGTACTGGACCTTGATTCTGTAAAAAAAGAAAATAAAATTTCGCATAAGTCATAATATTTTAAAGTAAAAAATATTAAAAATTAAATGTAAATTTCAAATAACTAATTCATACAAAATTTTCTTTAATGTTAAATATCGTAATATATTCTAAATTTGAATTTATGTGATGAAACATATGAGATACGTATAAAAAATATTGTAGACAAAAAAAAACTAAAAATAGAAATATCGTGAAGATAATAATAATAAAATTTTGTTTAAATTACTTCAGTGTTACAAAAACTTCCAAAAACGCGATAAAACCAACATGTGTTCATCGCACGTTATGATGGCAATATCCTGCGACACGATGATAGCGATAATTTTTAGCAGTGACAATCGGTGACGATCAGCGAGAGAATTTCGTGGCGCTGATAAAAGATGTAGCACGTGGACAGATGTGAAAGAAACAGATGCAAGGATATACGAGCTTGGGCATTTAACTAAGGCATGCTTTTTTTTATTACAATCAGACTGAGCAAGCAAATCCAGACATCCAGGTTTCGTTCACGCCATTGAGCGTGCGATGTCACGTTGTTGGAGCATGTTCCACCGGTACAAACTCCGATTATCGTGGGAGACAATAACTAAGAGCGAAGCAGTTAATATCCTTTAATGCTTTGTCTGCTATAGTTTGCGCAACAAGCTTGCAGTAATACAAGAATGCCTTGTTAAAAATATCAAAAGATCTTTCGTAAAATCTTCCCGACACATTTTTCGATTTTTGATACAACTTTTCTTTTCTCTCTCTAAAATTTCTTCCAAGCGTTATAATTTTCTTATTTTTAATGCCCCTCGCCGCTATAATAATAACAGAAACATATTTTGATCGTTTAAAAGTCGTTTAAAAATCGCTATTAAGTCATTAACACACACATGTTTTTAATAGATATATGAAGATTTAAATATACAGTCAAATATAAAGTATTTTCAATTTGTAAAAATGTTATCATAACATGCCATCTTTTATTTTAAGATGATAATTATTTTTTCTTTTTCCCTAAGATAGTTTCGGATATTTTCGCGGATGTATATTTAATCAAATATTTGTCCATTTAATCAATTTAATCAATGCATATTTGCTCCGACGTTACAGCCAGATCAACCTTTCTTGCTGCATTATGTTCACTGCAATATGAAAATATAATGTAATAAATATAAAAAAAAAACATTGTCTATCTACTCGAATGATTTTTATAATATGATAAATTTGACATTTAAATGTAATAGCGTGAAAAGTTTAGAAAAAGAGAAATTATCAATATAACGGAATAAAAATGTTATGCAACGCGCTTTGCTATACAATTGAGAAAACAGAAAATCACTTGTATAGAAATCGCGCTAAATAAATCGTACCTTGATTTAAAGCTTAAATTATTAATTAAGAAAGAAATACGTGACGTCATTAGGCTGAACTTGTCTATGACAAAGACAGCGATAGGGACTTCGAGTCCTTGCCAATACGACACATTACAGAGAGCATGGAAAAAAACTCGAGAGTATCCAATATTTCTATTAAGAGTCGAGTAGATGCAAACTTATAGTGGAGGGGATGACGATTGTGCCATAAGAACAACGCTCCCGCAATCCAGACGGTATTTTAACTGGAGCGATACGTTTCGCGGTACATTATTTGCAAACTTGTTCAAGAAGTTCGATATCGCGCAAATTCGAAAAGAATCGTGAAGATGACGACTCGAGAGGAACTCGATTACTGCTACGAATTCGTCTTGGATCTCATCATAGAATCTGGAAAGGTATATAATATATATAATATATATAAAACACACATAATTATATATATATATATATATATATATATATATACCATATATAATTATATATATAACACATAATTATATATA
>JBCAUJ010000016.1:4141521-4163847 GCA_038406275.1 Cataglyphis albicans | reverse complement strand
ATACTACTGAACTATAATCTTACTGGAAGGAGCGCAGCTATTGTTCTCGAGTCATGTGATCCATTCTGACAGAACAGGTATATACATATACATATATATATATATATAAAACACACAATACTGATAATATTGTAATAATATAAGACAATACAGAACATTTTGATCGTTCGGGCTAATATCTGCTAATATATCTGCCAACAATTGTTTACTTGTTGTACAAAAGCTCTATTGTTTGATATAGAGCAAAATAATAAGAAGAATGCATTGAAATTTTAAGGATTAAAATATTCACTATCAATATAAATTTAAAAATTCAATAAAGAAAAATTAGAATGTGCTTCTGTAAAATTGGCATTTTATTTTTAAAACCTGGAAGTTTTATAAACATTTACATTCTATTTACATCCAAGAATAATTCTATAGTTCTTGATAGGTTTTATAAAAAAAAAGTTCCGTTGATTTAGTTAAAAAAAACATATCCGAATGAAATAAGGTGTTAACTACACATAGCACATTACTTTAAAAAAAAAAAAGTCATTTAAACGATAAAATTCTATAGTTCTGAAAGAATTTTATAATTCCTGATATGTTTTAACAATAGCTCCAACCTTTAAATATTTTTAAATAATTCTTTAATCTTAGCGCTGGCACCAAAATATTTTATTTCATTACCTTGTAAAAGTACAAAAACATTGCGTAATAACACAGGCGTAACGTTATTTTTTTCAGGTGATACGTGATGCTTTCCAAGAATCTAAAAAAATTGAAACAAAAGCTGGTGATTGGGATTTAGTGACGCAGTACGATCGAAAAATCGAAGCGATTCTAATCGATAATCTAGCAAAAAGATTTCCTACACATAAGTAAATTATCAATTTTTAAAAATTAAATAAAAATAGATTAAATTTTCCAATATGCATTATTTATATAAAATACATATAAAAATAAATAAATAAAAAGTTATAATTTTAGAAAAATATACTTTTTTACATATATAAATTATATATAATAGCATTACAATATGCATATATATATATATATATATATATATATATATATATTACATACATACCAGTATAAACAATATATGCATCCAAAAAAATTTTGACAGTTTTATCGGCGAGGAAACAGTGTCACATTCCAATTTTCTGCCGGAGCTTACAAACGCGCCTACGTGGATCATCGATCCGATCGATGGTACGACAAATTTTGTACATTCTTTCCCACACACCTGCATATCGATCGCATTAGCTGTGAATAAGGAACTCGAGATTGGAATAGTTTATAATCCCGTTTTAGAGCAGTTGTTCACCGCCAGACGAGGACATGGAGCATTCCTCAATACAAAACCGATCAAGAGCTCAAATGTGGAAGGTAAAAAATCTTTTTCTTTTGTTCTAGATCATTTCTGCTTTTTTTTCCATCGTTTCGCGAACTCTCGGAAATCTAATGTCTGTGTCATCAATCAAAAAATTTATTAATAACGCGTATACACGTACGTAATGTATGTATGTATCGCGCATGTTCTTTGATGTAAGATAATTTAATGTATATTTTTAATTTGCGACTCATTTGTGATAAACAATATTCCGATTTTTCCAGGACTCGAGCATTCTTTGCTATGCTTGGAAGCCTCGTACGCGATTATCGAGGATATTCGCGATATCATCTTGGGAAGATTGGAAGCTTTCGTCTCGATAGCGCATGGAGTAAGAACTATGGGTTCGGCGGCTTTAACATTATGTCATGTAGCTATGGGAGCTGTCGAGGGTTATCATTCTGACAATCTGATGCCGTGGGACGTAGCCGCGGGTGTTCTTATCATCAGGGAAGCTGGCGGTGTAGTGATAGATACAAATGGTAAAGATTAAAATTTCGATATAAAATTTATAAGCATAAGAAAACGAGTATTTTTTCTCGTTCCTTGTTTAGGTGGAGAATTCAACGTTATGTCACCGAAAGTTTTAGCAGTTGGTAATTACAGACTAGCGAGAGAACTCGTGAAATTAATAAAACACGCGGATCTCAAAACTCACCAAAGAAACCTGTTGTTGCAAGCAAGGAAATAATGTTCCTACATATATTAAAGACAAGACTTGGAATAACTATATCATTTACAAGAATATGTTTTGTTTAATATTATTTAAAATTATTGAAACATTTATATATATAATATATATATATGTAATTGTTGTATAAGATGTATATTATCGTAGTGAATTGTGTGCGTACGTATTAATATTAATAACTATACTACATATATAAATTATAAATTAATTGTGTAGACAAATTTTATATATATATATATATATATATATATATGTATTGAATTTAATTGTATATACAAAGGATCTTCTGGTTTAAACATTTTCAAATTGGACGCATCGTGTCTATAAAGTATACAATCAACAGAATCTAACGTAATTTTGTTTATTTTCCATTCGCTAATAACATTGCTAATTCTTCTCGCTAAAGTTACGATGCACGAATACTTCATTGTAAGATACGACGTGTCATGATATGAAAATGCTGAACCTAGAAGTGAAGATGTTCTTGACGCTTCGTATAGCATCAATTATTAAAAAAAAAAAATAAAAAATAAAAAATAGATAAAAAAAGGAAAAAAAATGAGAGAGATCGCACATTTTTTTCTCTTTTTATATAATTCACCAAACTTCAAGAGCTTTCAGAGAGTGTTTTATAAACCTCAAAAAGTTGGTTTTATGACAGTTTGCTCCACGTGCGAAAGAAAATTTGCGCAAGAGGCATGTATATTAGTTTTTCCGCATGTTAAAATTTGCTTATTTGCGCAATTTGCGCAATCTTATATTACTTAGAGAGATAACGGATAATACAAGATATGCCTTCTATGGTTGGTCAGTCGTACCGACAAATCTTTCAACGTCAGCTATTATGTCAAGTGATTTGGATATCGCAAAGTGCTACAAGTTCGTGAAGGAACTCACATTACAAGCTGGTAAGGTGAGATACAATAAGTCAAGCATTTCGACAATAAAATTAAATAATAACATTTGTAACGTATCGATGAGTTTTCGAAAATTTTGACTTGAGTAATAATTCTTCCACCTAAGGGAAGTATCTTACCGATAACGCTCGCCTATCTAGAAATTCTGCGAGTAAAATATTTAATATATTCGGATATAAAAATTTATCAAATTTTTATTTTATTTTATTTTATTTTATTTTTTTTTATATCAATCGTAATCTCCTCTCGTTGTTCTCCTGCTTCTCTTTCCTTTTTTCCCCATATATTAATTATATTATTTATATAGATAATCAAGAGTGCTTTCGAGTCTGAAAAGGTTGTATATAAGAAAGGAGACTGGGACTTAGTAACCAATATTGATTACAAAATTGAGAAAATGTTTGTTGATAGTTTGTCCATGGAATTTCCTGATCACAAGTGAGTTGCTATAATATCATGCATTATTAAATAATCAAATTTCAATCTACCGTAATTCTAATATAATAATTATAATAATCTTATATAATCTTATATAAACATTTGAGTTTAATTAATACAACTACAATATGTTAAATTATGAACGTGTTAAATATTTAACATATAAAAATTTTAACCGGCATATTTTTTAACAAGAAAACACAGATTTTCCAACAGTATATAATGCTGCATTGTGTATATATTCAAAATCATATTAAGCCTTACTAACGATTGAAATATTTCGCTCTTCAGAATTATCGCGGAGGAAACGGTAGCTGCGATGCAGGAGATGCCGGAATTAACGGATGCGCCGACCTGGTTTCTCGATCCGATCGATGGAACGATCAATTTCGTACACACGTTTCCACAGAACTGCATATCCATAGGTTTAACTGTCTGCAAAGAGCCCGTCCTAGGCATCATCTACAATCCCATAACCTCGGAGCTGTACACTGCGATAAAAGGCGAGGGCGCGTTTCTAAATGGAAAACGAATTCACACTTCCAAAGTCACCGGTAACAAGTAATATTAAACGGAAACGATCATCTGAGAGCGAGTACACTTAAACGTAACTAAAATATATATCAAAATTCTTTTATTTTTTTTAAATAGTCTCTTAAATGTAGACTCTGATTCGCATTGTTGAAAAAAAATTTGATGTGTTTGAAACATTATTCTCATTGCTTCCAATTTTCGGTAGAATTGAAGAAAGCGCTGCAAGTGATCGAGCCAAAAATTATGCTAATAGTATATAAAAAAAACAAGAACATATTTCTCGGCAGGATAGATGCTATAGTCGAAGCCACGAGAGCGTAAATAAAATAATATATATAACACATCACTCAATAAGTCTCCGGTCTAACTAAGAAAAACAAATTTTTTTTTTAGAAATCACGTGGGTCTGTCAACAATGTTGCCATAATGTGTCAGACCGGGGACTTATTGAGTGATGTGTTACATGTGTTATATATGATTGTGTATAATTTAATTATAACAATGATAAATTTATGCCTTTTTTAAAACTATATATCGTCTCTAAATATATTTCGCATTGCGATATATATTTAGTAATGATGTCGCGATATATATCGATATACATATAATGTATAAAGCGTGAGCTATTTAAAAAGAATTAAGATTATTATTTGTAGTAGAAGACATAGTACATTTGTAGTAAAAAGATACATATTTGTCCATTAAATTCAGAACCAGAAGTATGGGATCGGCCGCAATGAGTATGGCGTACGTAGCGCGGGGTGCAATAGATTGTGTCCAAATAGATGGTCTCAAACCCTGGGATGTCGCGGCGGGAATAGTTATCGTTCGCGAAGCGGGTGGAACGGTTATGGAGACAAAAAGTAAGAAAATCCGGATGAATAAACAAATATTGTGCTCTATATAACACTCATTTTCTTCCATAATATATAAATCATGAAAAAAATCTCTCGAGAAATCTATTTCAAAACTCTAAGTTTTATTTGAGATATTTTAATGATCGACGGGATGAGTGATATATAAACGAAATGACTCAAGCCGCGCAAAAAGAAAGCATCTTTAATATATTACCACACTCGTTTCAAATAATAGGAGACTAATTACATTAAACAAGCTGCGCGTTTAAAATTATTTAAGAAGAAAAGAAGACGCCGCGGAAGGATTCATGTGGCGCGCAATTAAAGCAGATTAATTATTACTATAATTATTTTCGCAGATGGTGTCTACGACATTATGAAGCCGAATACTATTGCAGCGTCCAACGAAATCTTGGCACGTGAAATGTCTAAATTAATCGTCGAAACTGACTTAAATATACAAAAAAAACAGCTTGAGATTCAGTCGCAATGCAAAAAAGAAACAAATCACGTTAAATGACTGAGAAGCTGAATATAAAGTAGGAGGCGTATCCTCTCACGCGGGAGGAAACGTATCTATCACGTAACACAAGGAAATTACTTATGAAAACCAATCTAAAGAGATTTCCTACAAAAAGTCCTACTGACGCACTCGCAGCGTGCAACATATCAATCCGATTACTTTAACGTAAAAGATGTATCGTCGCTACATTGCGCCAAGAATAACATAATTTTTTCCAATTTTCCTCTCGATCGAGAAATCTTTCTCTCGTCACTATTTTAAACACACCTTACAACAATGATAAATTTATCCATCTGTCAAAAATATATCATCTTCAAATATATTTCACATCAAAACAATACTTTCTTGCTTTCAACATATAATTTTTTTTTTTTTAATCTAATCTTATATAAATTTAAAAATTCACAATGTACATTTACATAATTAGGCAGCAACCTTGAATAATTATATATGTTACACAAAACTATTTACTCTTATTACAGAAAAAGAAGGAAACTATAATGCAAATATGTAATATGCTATTATCGATATTACCATTATTATTATTATCATTGTTAATACTGTTATTATTCTCTCTTCTGTTATCTTCTTTTTCTGTAATAAGAGTAAATAGTTTTGTATAACACATATAATTATTCAAGGTTGCCTCCTACACAATGTATGCCTCATTTTTCAATTCAGTTTTCAAATAAATAATTTTATTTATACTCGATTTTATTCACGATATGTGTTTGTGTGCGATGAAAAAAATAATCTTTCTTAATTTAATATCGCGTTTTATAGATTACAGAGCATATAATTTGCGAACGAATACAATGATATTTATATATTTTAATAATTTTGCTCACTAAACACTGTAAATTATGTAAATGTACATTTGCGAATTTTTAAATTTATATAAGATTATATTGAAAAAAAAAAATTATATCCTTTGTCGTTAATGTCGATATTGTCGTTATTATCAATTAATATCAATTATTCATTTGCTTTTCTCTCTACAAATATGATTGCGTAAGTACTTAATATTTTCTAATGATCAGCGCGATTGTCAGTGTCTCTATCTATTCTAGTAATCGTGCTCTTTTACAAATAATATATTTTGCTCCCCCTCTGTAGTCAAAAATAAAACATTTTGTTTCTTATCGAATTTGCATGTGGTATATTCAAATAAGCTTGTGTCGATTTTTTGTTTAACTATAACAACAACTGTTTATTAGAACAACTCGATCAATAGCGATAATAACGATAATAACGATGATGATGATGATCATAATTAGATTATATTTAAATTTTATATTTATTTATTAAATCACTTATTACAATAAAAAGCGCACGCATAGTGCGTCCCAGGTTTATTCTAGTAAACAAAAAATCGTTGTATATGTCGTATGATGCATGTCGATAAAAAGTTATTTGTTGGAGAAAAAGAAAGCGATATTTGTGTGATAGATTCGAACAAATAAAAAAGCAAATAATTCAATAAGCAACGAATATAGGCATTGTAATCGAAAACCTATTGAATAATAACATTGAAAGATAATTAAAATTAAGGTAACGAGTTCTGATAATATCAATGAAAAATATTAGTCAACAACGCTGTATATTAATAGGAGAGACGCGTAAAAAAACTAATATAATCGAGTCTACTCTTCTCTCAACATATTTTCTAAGAGACTTTTTGCTATCGTAAATATATAGCTATAATCTCACAATCAGAATGAGATACTAAAATGTTGGAAAAATGTAAGCGTAAGCGCGACAAATGTAATAAAGAATATATTTTGCAGCACGTAAATCTGAGCAATATATATTTTTTTCTAATGCATTGAGAAATATTTTAAAATAATATAATCAAATAGGCACAAATATATTTCACGCGAAAAATATTGCGGGAATTACTAATAGAGTTATTATCGTGTTTTTAACACACAAGATTTGCATATCTAATTATAAATGATTTTCATATTTATTGTCACACCCAAGGCAACTAATCACGCCCATACATACACAACACAACTATCTTAATTAAAATATTTCCCGAGATTGCTAGTCGAAAATTCAAAACATTATTAAATTTTTGCTGCAGATTTTAAACATTGTGAGAAATAAATCAACAAGATAACGTTACATCTTATTCCGTAAAACAGTCGCGTCGTAGAGATGTATCATGACGGCAGGTGCATACAATTAAACATAGCCGGAATACAGAATCAAGGTCTATCTCGGAGAATGGCATTACATTGTTATCTTGCAAAGTAGACAAGGGAATCGTAGATACCTCACGATACATAATATCAGTAATATTTCATTTCGTTTCAACCGGCAATCGCGAAAGAAAATTAATTCCCAAGTATAATTACATCGCAATACAATTAAGGATATCTGGTAAGGTAAATTAGTCGAGTTTACTACCCGAGATTTGTCAAGCGTTCGTTATCTCGTTGATAAGCAATGACAAGTATGGAAATTTCAATAGCGTATTTCTAGACGGGAAGAGCGAGAAAAATCTTTGGCTCGTCAACTGTTAGCCGCGATCGTCGTCCTCGGATCATACCATCAACATCGGCACCTGTTTGATCGATCCAAAGTGAAAAACACTGAGGTGCCGGTGCGGGCGATACAGTATTCACTCGAGCCTTTTCCCGATCAGATCGTAGCGGAACGACGCTCGCGTTTACCAGGTTGCATCAAGCGAGAAAATGGCGCGATACGCCGAGGACGTATACTACGAAACCGCCATCAAATTGGCACGCGAGGCTGCTCAGGTAAGCATACTCGATCTCATATCATCCTGCGAGCCAAAAATACTACACCGAGATTAACGCGTCTGGAGATAATTTGCTTGGAAAAGCATTGCTCGATACAGACGCTCCTGCGAGTGGCGACTATATATTACACCTAAAGATAACGTGAACGGAAAATCAATATATGTCACGACATGAAACTCCTCGTAGATGACTTTCGGAAAAATATTTTACAAAGCATATTCATCAATAATCTTTCATCTGTATTAATAAAATTTCTCTGAAATTAATTACTAATAATTTTCCATCGCATCACTCATATGCGTAACAAGATTTAAATAGAATAAATAATACGTGTAATCATATTCTAGATGATCTTGATACTTTTTAAAATTGCATATCGATTGCAATCGGCATATCTTACAATTGCAAAATTGATTTGTTGAAATCGGTTTATGTTTATAAAATTGAAACATATCAAGTGCTATAATGTGCTGTAATGTGCTATAAAAAAAAAAGTGTTACCTTCATCATTTAGAAAATGAAAAAGTTTTAAATATCTTACAAAATTTAAATTAGTGAATCAAAAAAATTGTTAAGAGAAGACACGAGTGTCTAATGAACGTGAGTGATTCGCGTTAAATTCGAAGAAATCCTGATATCTGTAATGATATTTTTTTCTATTGTTGTGAACAATAATTTTTCCATATTTTCGAAACTAGGTACGACGGAATTCGGACCAAATTGTAAAATTGTAAATACTGCAAATCAAGCACGATCGTCTCTAAAATGCATGCCATTTAAAAATGTGTATTGTAACGCGTTTACCTCGTAGATATCGATGCTTTATACATCACGATTGTTTACGTTATCCTCCACAATCTCTTTTATTTACATATAGCGTTCAATATCTTTTAACGACCTGATATAATCCGCGTCCATCCTTAATAAATACAAAGTGTCAATTAAGATTCTTCGGAGTTCCATCAACGATCTCAAACAAGTTGACGAGAAGCTGGGTAATTGGGATCTTGTCACCGAATACGATCGCAAAATAGAGCAAGTTATCATCGGCAAACTTAAATGCGCATTTCCGGATCATAGGTAATGTCTTTCGAGACGACTCGCATCAAGATGCGTAGATAATAACGTAAAAAAAAATAAAAATAAAAAATTAGCAATAACGTTTATCTCATTTACTATCAGATTTATCGCGGAGGAATCTACCGGCAAAGAGCTACCGGAACTAACTGATGTCCCTACTTGGATCATAGATCCCATCGATGGTACCACCAATTTCGTCCATGGATTTCCGCATACATGTGTGGTCATCGGTTTGGCCGTCAAAAAGCAGGTGGTTCTCGGTATCGTGTACAATCCTATTCTCGAGCAGCTATTCACAGCTAGAAAAGGACGAGGCGCGTTCTTGAACGGGAAACCGATTCAAGTATCCAAAGTTCAAGGTAATCAATTCTTATCTCCGCAAATCGCAATTTGACAAAAAATGCAAACGCGAATAAAAAAAGATTTAAAAATTGTTATCTAAAGAAAATAAAATGAAAAAAGTAAAATAAAATAATTTACCAGTACTATTAAAAGAAGGAATGTACGAGATGATACACGATATCTTATTTCACAATAACAAAAGATCTTTCAGCTAGTCAGTTTCTCACGTCTAAGAAATGTGATTTTACAAAACAAAAGACAATTTTGCAAAATTAATACCGCGTGAAAGTAGGACGATCAATGCCCTTCAGTATGACTACAAAAATAAAAAGAAAAAGAATATCTAATGTTTTTTATCTTCTACCCATGGTGTGCGATGACAGATATCGATAGAACAATACTCGCTAATGATTGTGTCGCAATACATCAAGTATGCGGCAGCAATGATTCAGAAAGTATATAACTTGTAACTTGAAAAATTTGATGTCAAGGATAAAGTTAGAAAGCGCGTTTATTATAAATAAATATTAAATGCTCTAATTCCACACGATATCGGTGTTGGTAATTAATACTGTTTTTTTTTTCTCGTAGATTTGTCGAAAGCTCTGGTCTGCATGGAATCTGGCTTCATAAAGATAGACGATCTACGGGAAAAAATGATAGAAAGAATCCAGGACGTCATTAAAGCGGCTCAGGGGTAAGTTTCGATAATACGGAACGATATATATAATCTCTCGCACGCGTCTCGTAATTCGTTTTGCGTTTTCTCGCACTACTTGTTTCACCTTGAAGCATTCGTACTCTTGGCGTGGCAGCATTAACGTTGTGCTACATTGCGCTGGGGATCGTCGAGGCCTATTACATCGAAGGCCCCGGCATTTCGACATGGGACATAGCCGCGGCGTCGCTCATCATTTCAGAAGCGGGAGGAGTCGTCGTGGACCGTATAACAGGTTGCGATATAAAGTTATTATAAATCGTCATTCTTATTTTTGTAAAACTGAAACACATTTTGCGGGAAAAAAAAAGAAAATAATATCTATTTGGAATGTAGATTGTGGTAACATAAAGTATTGCGCAGGTGACAGCTTTAATACGAAATTGATTTTTATATTGTTATCAATTTTGAAGATAAATAAAAAAAATCCCAAAAATTCCAATATTAATGTATACAATCACTATTTTAATCAACACGATCTGTATTTATCGCTTATTTCGGCTTTCGTTACACTTCAATGGCTATTTCTTTTGCCTTTTTCTTATTTTAGGCGAACCAATCGACATCATGAAGCCAAGAGCGGTAGCTGCGTGCAACGATAAAATCGCCCGCGACGTCGTTAAGATCATTCGTGAGGCCGATCAACGGGTGGACATGAGGGCGAAATAATAATGTCAATAGTTTCAAAATATATATGTTTGGAGTTAAATGACTCTCTGCTATGTCAATTGAACTATGTGATCGTAATATACGTAAACTTTGTGTCACATTATAAATTAATAAAAAAAAAAATAAATAAATAAATTTTACCTTCCCAAAAGAGATATTCTTAACCAAGTTAAAGCTTGTTTAATTTATAGTTCATTGTTAGAGACGCAACTCAAGCTTGCGTCTTACAGAGATTGTTTCGATAGTATAAGATCGGAATCATATAACGCAAATTTGCGCAACAGTAGAGCGATCAAATTGAGATTAAAATGATTGATTTCCTCAATTACGTTGTTGTGTAAACAGCTTATGAACTCATTGTCTTAATTGTAATAATTAATAAAAGATAGGAAATTGCATAATGCAATATATGGAATATTTTATAATCATACCCGCAATTAAAAACGAATAGTAAGATGGTTTTATAATTTTTTTTTCGCCCCTTCCCATTTCTTATCGAAAACGACCGCAGATCGTGTCTAAATGAGAATTTAAAGTGATGCCCGCAGGGAAATTCCATGCTCCAGGACTGTATCACCTAATTATAGAATCGGTGATTGCACAGGATAATGTAAAAACCGTGTTTACGAAATATTATACGTGGAAACTTGATAGAAATCCCGGAGACTCGTTTTAACGGTCATGCGTAATCAACTTAACAATGGTGTACATCCATCTCTTTGACGTCATATCACCGGTTTGTGTGTGGAATTTTTGCGATCATCGACTGAGATAAATTTCGGCCGTTTCTGCGTTTGACGCTCATTCGTACATCAGATCTGACAGCGTTGACAGTCAGAGTCTTTTGCGATCCGTGCGTCCTTCAGTCTATCAGTACTCGAATACCGCGAACCGTACTAAGCGACCGGTTTATTCACCAGCCAGGCAGAAACGTGATTTTGAGAAACATGTGCGAGGCAAATGACTTGGACGAATGTTATAAAATCGCCGAAGAATTGGTTTTGTACGCAGGAAAGGTGCGTTATTAAGCGAAGAAAATGTAATGGCAAGAACGTTTCGTGATAGTGAGATCACTCAAGATAGAGTCACGAGTGCGAGATAATGAAATTGATTTTATTCAAAGTCTAGTTAAAAGATCTGCTTAGTAAATTTTTTTTTATACGCTGTCAGATTGCGTTCATACAGTTAAAATTTTTTTTTTTTTTAAGATCTATATTCAAAAAAATATTTATTAAACAAATATTAACAGATTTTAATTAAAACAAAATTATTATAATTTGCTGAATTAATTTATATCAATTTATTATTTAAAATTATTATTTAATAAATTTATTAGATTTCTAATCATATATTTCTATAATCAAAATATGTGAAAGTTCTTTTAATGATCAATTTGAACTTGACTTCTCCTTAATGAAAATGTCACTAATAATTTTTACGTTATTATATTTATAAAAAAACATATTTGAAAAATACTCTAAGAATATATATTTAGAAATGTATATTATAGAAAAACACTTCGTTCTTTACAGATAATAGAAGATAGCATCGACACTAGAAAGAGCGTCAAAAGTAAGGGAATCGACTGGGATCTTGTCACAGAATACGATCGCAAGATAGAGGACAAATTGATAAAACAATTGTCCGCGCGATTTCCATCGCACAAGTAAGTCATTGTAACTAATAGATGGTTTTAATGGAGTGACTATAATGAGACTTAATCTTTCAGATTTATTGCTGAAGAAACGGTAGCGAAAGAAGGTCGGTTACCGCAGTTGACCGACGATCCTACATGGATAATAGACCCGATAGACGGTACTACCAATTTTGTCCATCGTTTTCCGCACACATGCATCTCTTTAGCTCTGCTGGTGAACAAAAAGGCCGAAATCGGGATAATATATAATCCTCTCATGAGACAATTCTTCTTCGCGAGAAAACATTGCGGCGCCTTTCTCAATGGGAAGCCTATAAAAACGTCGAACGTGAGAGGTAAATTACTCAATGCACTTAAGATGCACTTTTTATGTCAAAAACAGGCACGTATAATGGCTTGTCTATTTTTATGTAATTCAGCATCTAAGAACATAGAAATATATGATAATGAATACATGATTTTCGCATATATCGCTATTACGTTGTATCCTTTCTGAAAAAAAGTGTAAGAAATGCATAATCTTACGGTCCAGTGGAAGGTTATCTAATATCCATCGGATACCGCAGACTATGTTATATGTACATTAATTAATGTCATGTCCTTCAGTCAAAGTAATCTTTTTCAAATGTCAGATGTATTACGATTCCGTTCGTTTACTATGCTCATCCAAATAATTAACTTTTCAAATAATTAACTTTCTTTAACTTACGTATAAAAGATACTTTAAACATAAAAATATACAGGATGTCCGGAGCCAATTGCATCGTCGTGTGCAGATAGAACGAGTTAAATTGAATAGGAAAGTTTTTTTTTACCATTTTGCAATTTTCATAATTATTGAGAAATTAAATTAAAAAGATGAACAATTCGCGTGAGTATAATAACCGCACAATAAAAAGATACATGTGTATGGTTGCTAGGAGGCGAGAATCCATCTTTATCGCTCATATGTAACTGTTGTCATTTGTAGAAGATTCTTTCCAAAATTTTATTACGCGCCTAGCGACCGAAAACTTTTGCTTTTGGGCCGTTCTTTCTCGCCACGCGTTTATACTTTCGCAAATTGATCGATCTTCTTTTTATTAATTTCTTCACAATTATTAATCGAAAATCGCAATAAAGAATTTTCTTACTCAGTTTAAACTGCTCTATTTACACACGATGAATGATGTGATTGACTCCGGATACCCTGTATAAAAAATGATATACTTTTTGCAGATGTATCTCAATCGTTAGTGGCCATGGAACCGTGGCTTGCGAAAGATCCTCAATATTTAGCCAATGTGTACAGTAGAATGCATGCTCTAATACAAGGCACTCATGGGTACAATACATTTATATAAACGATATTAATTTAATATTAGAAATCTCTATCTCAGTTAATTCAAAAACTAAATAACAAATTTTCCCTAGAATACGATCATTAGGAACAGCAGCGCTCACATTGTGTTATGTAGCAATGGGAGCTGTGGAAGCGTATCATATCGAGAGTATAGATGCTTGGGATGTTGCAGCTGGGAAGCTAATAATTGAAGAAGCAGGCGGAGTTGTGATAGACACTGCTGGTAAATATCGCTTTCATCTTTTGCCCACACAAGAGAATCCTACAAGCATCATATTCATACCCTTCAATCATTCTAACTGTGAAATATGTCAGATTTTATCTTATCATGTAATATAAAAATCTCCATTAAATAATAAAAATTTGCATTTACAGGAGGCGAACTAGATATAATGATACCCAAAGTTATAGCAGCGTGTAATCAACAAATTGCACAGCAGCTCGTGGATCTTTTCAAAAAAGCTGATTCTGAGATACTTAATAAAAACTTGTTGAATTAATCATGTGCTCTTTTTCTGAGACACACATATGCGATGTATATTTTATATAACTTACATTATATAATTGTGCATAAGTCTTGTATGTAGCTTAAAAAGACACAGTTATACTAAATTATTAGATAGCTGCACTTGTATTTACTTATATTAATAAAAAAAGTGTACGTTAAAACTGTGCACATATTTAGTATTTTTTTTTCTGTTATACTTCTTTTATCTGATGTACTTATTATTTTGCTAAAAATAATAAATGTAACACACATCAATAAATTACTATTAAAAATAATATTGTTCACACAAGAAAAAGATCTAAATTATAAATCTCACTAATGCCATAACAACAAACATTTCTCTTTTCTTGTCTCATAATCTGTGTTTAGTATTTCAGGCATACATTATTGTAAATAAAAAATGCAACTCTAAAAAAAAAAAAAAATGGTTTTTAATAAATCTATCCTACCTGTGGACCCATATTAGGTGGCATTTGCTGTGGATGAGGCGGATAATTCTGTTGCTGAGGTGGAGGCTGTTGTGGCGGTTGCGACATAGGTGGTCCTCCTGGGGGTATCTGTGGACCACCTTGATAACCCTGTGTTGGACTGTGAGGATGATGCTGCGGCGGTCCCATTGGACTGCCTTGCGCAGACGGAGAGGGTGCCTGTTGCGGAGGGCCCATCGGACTAGGGGCTTGCGGAGGTGGCATAGGCGATGACTGGGGCGAGGGGCTCGCCATATTATTATGCTCGAAGGATTCCAGTTTATTCAAGTAAGAAAATCACTACCTGAAAATTGAAATTAATATTAGTATAAAAGTCTGTCGTGCTTTCTTTCGATACATTTGAGCAAAAATGAGAAACCTGATTTCATGCAATTATTCCTATTCTCTCACAGTTGCGAGAGACAAACATATAATAACAACTTGGAATAGAGGCGCTTTTCTCTGCATCTCGACGAATTTATTCAGCTTCTTATCGAATGCTAATAGCTTTCGATTGCTTTTCGCATATCTGAAATCGATCGAATATCTTCCCGCGGGGATAAATTTATTCGATATGTAATGTAAAATACACTCAAATCATATCGCACGGTATTCGAATCATGTCGATCGAGAAAATCAGGAGAGAGGAGGGGAAGCTGCCGGGAATCATTTAATAACGAGTTATAAGGAATTTTTCGTGGATAATGCAAAGCCGAGAGAGAAACCAGACAACTAGACAGAGCCATTGCGGTTTCTCGTGCGTCTCTCTTGCAACGCTACTAGCCACCAATGAAATGATACCGATACTTTGCTCCCAGGCCACGAGAGTCTTCTCGTACACATACCTTTACGAAGCTCCACGTTATCGCCGGATTCGCTCCCACGCGTGCCATTACACGCGCGCGCTGTCAAAAATTCACGCGGGAACCCGCGAAAGAGCTACACGCTACACGACGATGCCGAACAATCCCGAGAGCAACACGCTATCGGCCATCTTTCCACTTTTTCGCTCGCCACTCCGAACTTCCGGACTAGTCCGGGAGTCGGACAGTCATCATCCAATCCGTCGGCGAGTGGTGGCGCTCGCGTCACTTCCGCGATATGAGATACGAGATGCGAAAAGAATGAATTTTACTTGGCCCCGTAAAATTTTCGCGAGGAAAAATTACTCACAATTGCAGTCAAATGTCGAATGTAAAATAAATATATGAAATGACAAATCTCCTTCGCGAAGGAGAGAAAACGCGAGAAATTGTTGATTGAAGAACACGATTGAAAAAAAATTAACGGGGAAGCTCCCTAATCGCGAATATATAGTTGGAAAGTTATTTCTGATGTAAATAAAATTGCAATATTTTACACATGATCACGGCAACGTGTTTGTAGTTCTGGTATACATTACAATCTTGACGTATCGCGTGTATTCGCGCATTGATTCTTCGATCAAGCACGTTTACGACACGACAACCTGCTTCCATCGCGAATGACAAAATGGCTCTAGCAAGTAAGCTCTGTGGACTGTCGAGTCAATTGTTCAGAAATAAAGTGTATTTTTACAGCGCAGTGAGATGCTATGCCGACAAACGTAAGTCATCGATATACTCGTGTACATTTATTTTCATCATAAAATAATATTTCGCCATGTGTGTCGTTAAGAGTATCGATAAAAGGTTAAGTTACTGTTATTATGTAAGTAATTATATTACTATTATTTGAATTTCATTTCTGTCATCAGCGATGCCGTGGAATACAATTTGGCAACCGGGGATATACTCGGAAAAAAATCATGATAAAATTGCTGAAAAGTATAATCTGCATCCAAAGGAATATAAACCTGCTCCCAAGGAAGAATGTATCGGTGATTATCCAGACATGCCAATGATAGGACCAGCTGCTAAAGATCCATACTATCCATATGACATACCAACCTACAAAAAAAATTATAAAGAGATGGTGAGTATACATGTATACAAAGAATTTCTAAAATCTTGAGTTTCATTATTTCATACATTTCTTTCTATTCTTCTGTTCAGGTGCATCATAATTTTGAGATAATGGGCGAAGATCGTTTTAGTTATGGTTACAAATATAGAATCGATTTATATCTAGCAACAACGGTATTTGTCGCATTCATGCTTACTCTCTGTACAATTGGCTATTTATTAGAGGGATATCCTACATTCACACCAGTGGTAAGCATTTCTATGGTTTTGAACAGTATTTAATATTTATAACTTTTTAATCCAATAATTTTTTATTTAACTAGATAGTTTAATTATAAAATATATTTCAGATGCAAAAGCAATATCCTCAGAAAGATAAAGTACATTATACATTTGAACCAGCAAATCCTTAAGTAATATGATTAATCTCGAATAGATATAAACTTATATAAAAAATAGAGCAGTGTTTGACGTTATATACATATTGTAATATATGAATAGTTCTTATTACAACATATGCCTTTTTATTATAACAATATTCCTGTAACTTTCCATTACTCGTTATAACTTTGATAAAAATTCATGATTCCTTTTTTATCAGTAATATAGATTGATTCTTTTGTATTCTTTCTGTATATTTTTTTTTTAACAAAGATATACACACATTGCAATAATTAATATACTATTACGTTATTACACACATTGCAATAATTAATATACTGTTACATTACATTCTTTTCTTGGAATTAAATCTAGATAATTCCTTAATAATGATCAAAACTACTAATATTTTTAAGAGTATAGATTCAAATTTGTAACTAAAAATTAAAGATAAAAATTTATAATAGAATTGAATTATACAAACTATATATATATATATATATATAGATATATATAGATATATGACATATAATTTTTTTGCTAGTTTTTTTAGAAAAATTTTCTAAACAAAATTCTACTTCGATATATAAGACAAATAAAAAATAATTAAAGGAATGCAAACTATTCTGAATTCTGGATAGACGTTGCTTAAAATTTTGTACAACAAAAGATTCATTTTTTAATCGTAATTTTAACTGTAATTTAGTTTAAATGAGTTTAATGAAAAATAAATTATATTTTTCTATCGCGTAACTAGTGCCAAATCTGACCATGTAACTTGGAATTTTCGTTTATCATGTAAAAGCTATTTAATATAAATACAAAGTCAGAAATAGGACACTGCACTTTTAGTTCATTAGCTGAGCTACGAGACAGATTCATGAAAAAAAAAAAAAAAAAATAAATAAATAAATAAGCGCAATACGATGAAAAAAGTTGCGAAGTCGCTTCGCGAAATAAAGCCCTATTTACAGAGCGTCTTCTTTTTTTGCGAGCAAAATACGATAGACTGCTTCATTACTACTTCATTATACAGAAAACTTTTCCCATGTCAGTCACAATTGCAATTTGTGCATCGATTTTTTGCTTAATATACACGCAAATATCGGTCGAACGGGTTTTATATAAAAGGTATCAAATGCCTTTATCCAAATATAAATGAAAGAATAAATAAAACTTAATTTTTTTTCTAGAGGAAGAAATAATATGATGTTACTTTGCATGATTAGAATAATTTGCAACATATATCTCGCTGTTTCTATAAATAACAACAAATACGGGCAACATTGTGTGCATGAGGACTAAAAAAAAAAAAAAAAAAAAAAGGGAAAAGAAAAGAATATTTCTTCACAAAGAAATCATTATATCAATGATTAATCGAAAAATGGGAAGCATGATTCCCTTTACATAAAAGCCTTTCAATTTCGCAACTCAAATTCAGAGAAAAGTCCCTTCTCGCGAAACATGTTTCACGAAGGGGCACCCTTTCGCAGCACGCATCGCTCTCGAGAGACACTTGATACAATTTTTCTTACAGTGCATATGTATAGCGGTGGTGTACCGTATCTAGAAATGTTCCCTTCTCGCGAAATGTGTTTATATGTCGTCTCTTCTATTATTCGCATTATGTACACAGGAGCGCTTCTTTTTCGCGTCTTCGGAGATGACTGTACCTGGTCTCCATTCATAATTAATATTTCAACGTCACGTGTTATTATAAATTTCTCTCGCGTACTCTCTCGGTTCTTTACTCTCATTAGTACGTTCTCCTCTCATTAGTACTCTGAACGCTCAAATTGTTTCGACTGATTTGTGCTAAACGACATTACATAGCTTAATGAATGTACGTTTTGCAACGTATGGCCGTTCGCTTGTCTCTTCCGAGTCTCTCCTTCGTTTCACATCTTTTCTTCTCCACCCTTGATTCGCTCGCATTAGCATATTTATCCCCCTTCCTTTTTATTATATACGTCGCTCGTTTTATTGATACTAAAGTGACGTATAACACTCGCACATTCTCTCTCTCTCTCTCTCTCTTTCTCTCTTGCTTTTCTTTTTCGCTCTCTTTCACTCGCGCTCGCTCTTTTTCTCTCAGAATACTGGTAGGGTGTTGAGTGACAAAAAAACAGTAGTCTTAACAAACGTACGATACAAAAACTCTTAAGTTATCGCTTAACGGCCAGTGTAAAGCGGATTATTTATTTTATCATTTTTTTTTCTTCTCTCCCCCTTCTCTTTAAGTACCTGAAGAAGCTTAGCTGTGGAAAACCTCGCCTTAATCCTCAAATACAGGATTTAAAACCGATAAAATTTAGGTGAAGTCGAAATTTCTTATATCTTTACTGATGATAATCGAAAAGCG
Organism: Cataglyphis albicans; assembly: GCA_038406275.1. NCBI lineage: Eukaryota > Metazoa > Arthropoda > Insecta > Hymenoptera > Formicidae > Cataglyphis > Cataglyphis albicans. The sequence continues at coordinate 4,144,272 of JBCAUJ010000016.1, read as the reverse complement.
ACACTTTGGCAAGTTTTTCTTCAGCATCAAGAATTAAACTCACCGAAATTCTACGGTTTATGATCCTTGCTTTTTAAACGAACGATTCTGCGTATTCCTTCTTTCTCTTGCTTTCATCTCGAATTTGCCTTAACAACAAAGACTACACACATCCCTCTATGATAAATGCGATTGGTACGACTAAATTGGATGGCGAAAGGCCAGACTATCACCGACGAATCAAGTGTACGCACACGCGTATCTGCGCAAGCTAGAAGCTATATCTCTCTTTTTGAGAGACATTCTCATTCAAAAAATACGCATCTCTATTTGGTGTGAGACATTCGCTCGGAATTTTATACAAGCGCGAAGACGTGCCGCTCTGACATTTCTCCGTATTTTTCTCTCTCTTTATCGTCTCTTTCTTTCTCTTTGCACACCTTCTATTCTCTCTTTATAATATACAGGAAGATATAATTCGCCTTCTTATTTTTAGCATGAGAATAAATAGACTAAACTTTTCCTTGCTTTATACAAACGGCTCCAGTAGAAACGCGATTTTCTTTCTTTTTTTTTTTCAGAATACGCTTTTCACGATCAAGAGCGAAAAAGTATTAAGAAAATCGAGGAAGAAAATGCTACATTAAATTAGATGCAAATGTAAATTGTGACGATCTATAGAAAAAAGAGAACGCCTTTTCTCTAGAGATCAATTTATTTAATTTAAATAATATTTGTAGCATAATTTTCCTTTAATTAAAAATTAAATCGTTAATTAAGAGACATCTTTTGTTTCTAACCAGCTCAATTATACAAGAGCTTAATTTCAATATAGAGATAAATAAAATAACGTAATATGGTCGGGATCCGTCTCGCTTAACGCAAAATAAAAACGCACTTTTCTTTTCGTCGTAAGAAGTAAAGGAAGAAAAATGAATGTAGACTACCTCACACAATATAGATGAATAAAAGTATAAATGTAATACTGGAAAATCATGTAAGCCACAATAAGATTGGATTAATGTAATAAAATAGGTATTTTATCAAAAAAATTTGTATCTGTTAATTATTCCTGTAGCCAATAGCAAATTAACATAAATACTACTCAACATATTTATTTACACATATTTAATTACAGAATCTTTCTTCCCGAGAGCTACGCTTTTCACGCTTTGAATTGTATATAAAACAAAATGATTGGATTAAATGATAAAAGATATAAGAAAAGAAAAAGCGGATGTGACGCAGTTTACGTTTTTATCTCGCAAAATCAAATTGTCTATCAGGTAAAAATCATGTTATAAGCGATTTTTTATACGTATAAGTATTCCAACTTCCACGCTCTCACCAGAAAAATTGTTATAATCAAAATAAACTAAAAAGATAGATATTAAGCGCAGGAGGTAGATATCTTGCTCGTCGTTTAATTACTAACTGAACGAGGAATTGAAAGGAACGTGATTTGTGATAATTAGTCATATTTGTAGCGAAACGATTATATTATATAATCACAGAAAAAGGATGTTAGTTATTTTATTCGCAGTGTTGACATACGTGTAGAATGTGTATAATTTGCGAATAAGAATAATAATAATAAAAAAAAAAAAAAAAAAAAAAAAAAATATATATATATATATCGATCTATTTGTTTATATTCAAATTGTACACACAAAATAATATAGTTACATACAACTAAAGAGAATGTAACGTTTTTAAATTTTGTTTTATAACATTACTCCATAAAAAAAATATGATCATTTTATAAACGATTATATAATTCTTTCATAAAATTAAGATTTTTTTTTTCGTAATAGCGCATGTGAAAAATTACAACAAAAAAATTTAAAAGCTTTATCTATTCTTTTTTTATCTTCTTCTTCGGTCTTTGTTTAGTGCCAAGTCATCGATTTTGAATCTCTGTATTAAATATATGTATAATAATAGTATACAGTTTTTAATCTAAATTAAAAAAATATTTACAACCACTAAAGAAATAATTAAATTCATTCTACAAAAGAAAAAAAAAAAAAAGGAAAAAACGAGCGCAGAGAGATTAATTTAATTACAATTTACATATTCTACACGTGCAACAGCAATGCTGTTCATTTACCACTCCAATTCATTATTCGCGTTTCCCTCATCTCCTTTTCGACAGAGCCTCTACTTTGGTTCATATCACGTAATGAGACACTATTCGCAGGAACAGTTATACCTCGATTACTTGAAGCTACAATTTTTTTTGCAACATCGAAAGAGAACAAAAAAAGAGAGAAAGAATAAATCGCGAGTTCTTTCTATATATGTGCATATATACACATATATGATGTGATATATATATATATATATATATATATCACATCATATATACACATACATACATGCACATATATATATATATATATATATATATATATATATATATATATATATCGCGCGCCGATAAAAGTTTGGAATGGATATCAGCGCCCAATGACGCTGTCAATTGTAATTATACAACAAAAGGTTGGATCAACTCATTATACTCTTACGCAGTTTTTTCACACGCGAGTTTTTATAAGTTATAAGTTTAGAGTAAGTCCACACACACATATAGCAAAATTTACGGTCATTCACATGAGCAATCTCACGATAATAATATGATATAAATCTGTCGTCTTCATCCGAAACAAAATGAAGCATTTTTGTACTAAAGTGCAGCGATATATATATATATATATATATATATATATATATATATACATATATATACATATATATACATATATATATATA
>JBCAUJ010000016.1:4052343-4132510 GCA_038406275.1 Cataglyphis albicans | reverse complement strand
GTAATCGTTATGATATACACATCTATATATTTTTTTTAATAATTAGTATAATATTTAACATCATATGTAAAATCTTTGTAATATTATTTATGATGCGAATTAAAAATAAATTACGAGTAAGCTGCTAGTATCAAAAATTCAAGCTCAAGTCAAACATAAAAGATTATATTCTAAAAATTTGCAATAAAAAAAAGAAATATCAGAAAACATGCCGCAAGAAGCCTGGAATTTAAAATCTGATGTAAATATATGAAACATAAGACATTAACTTAGCGTATAAAAGTGTTCGCTGAAGGGAGGGAAAAGTAGTTGAATTATGTGGGCAGGATCCCACTTACCGGAGTATGCCACTGATTGGAACACTGGGGGATATACAAAACATTGTGTCAGTTTTATAATCTACTACGAAAATATAATATTTGTGTGGAAAAATGTCTATGCTATTATTTTCTTTAATATCTATGTGTACATTTAGACATAGTAAACTATAAATCGTACATGAATTTAAAAAACGTTATAATTGCTTTATGTCGTACTCGCGCGGAGTATTCGCTAAAGCAAAAAATCGCTCACAAAATTCACTAAAATAAACCGCTAAAAACTTTCTCAAAATTCATCTTAAAACTTGAGACAATAAGAGAGAAATAAAATGCCAACAAAATGTCAATATCGTTAGACATTTTGTTGACTTCTTCCATCTCTCATCAACAACAATAACTCGCTAAAAGAATGACTTACTATGCCGCTTCTTTAATGGCAGAGGAGGTGGTTTGTTGGCGTCTGAACTATCCCCATTACTGGTGTGAAGAGTGCACGTGGATAAGTGCTCGTTTTCTGGTACATTGTCGTACTGCGACGGCTGCCGTTCCTTTCTTCGTTTGGATCGCTTCTCTGGCAATGCTGGAGGTGCTCCGTTAGAATCGGATATAACTGTCGATTCCATTTCCTATGTAAATGAGAAATATAAATCAAGAGACTGTATTGTTCAATGTACAAAAATTCAAAAAACAAAAAAAAAAAGAAAAAAAAAACGAAAATGAAATGCAGTAACAAATACAGTAACACCCACATTTACCAATTTCTCTAATAATGCTGGGTCCCCGTTTCCAGACACGTTAGTCGTGCTAATAGTACTTTTCGAGCTGGTCATCGTCTTCTGTGCAAAAATAGAGCCGTTACTATCCGAGGATAATTTGGTTTGGGAGAACGACTGTTGCTGCTGTGCACTAAATGATTGAGAATTATAACTAATGCTGCTCTGTTGTGACGATCTCTTAGACGCGGTAGTGTAACTTTGGGATGAACTTCGTTGAGAATGCATTGAAACAAAGCCCGATTCCTGTGTTTGCGTAGACAATCGCTCCATCTTTCCTTCTATACCTAGAACAAAATAAATACGACCCAAGCTTATTCAGAATAATCTAAAGCAAAGCAAAAAAAGTGATAGAAATAATGCACAATACTTGTCGATGTTTCCTTACGAAAAAACATTTTAATATTTTTCCAACCGAAAGTAGACTCATGTGACATTATTTGATATATCAATGTTATGAAATAAAAGAGAAAAGAGCAAGATGCTTTGCTCGATCTTGCTGCGTCTTGACCGACGGTCTGTAAGATACTGTTTAATCATACGGCCAGAAGGTCGATGTCACCCACGCAATTTGTTCCACTAACTATTTTAAGAATTCTTGCATAATTTTAGATGTCGAATATATATTCCTTTGCGTTTTTAATATTTATAAATGTGTGCGCGTGTGAACATTTTTATGACAGAAATATATATGTGTAATTTTAATTGAACAATTTCGTCAATTTAATAATTTTCTTTGATATTAAACCATTTGTATAATGAAGAAAGTACACACCAGTGAATGGACTAAGCATTTCCTGAGGTGTTTGTTGACCTAACAACATAGTACTTGGTATGCTAGTTTCAGAACCATCCCAGCAATTACAGTTTGATGTACCATTCACTTGCATGCCTACAATGTGATACAGAATATATATTATATTATGTAATTAATTTAATACTCTTATATGTTAAATACAGACAAGTAAGTGCATAAATAAGCTTATTGTCAGCTTGATCAGTTTGAAACTCAGCTACTTAAATATGCAATAATTTTCAGGATATATTTTACATCACTAATAATAATAGTTCTTCGTAAAAATAGCATATATTGATTATATATGAAAAGAAATGATACTCTATATATATCCAATATATTGTACAAAATTCTTGAAATACCTTTATAATTTATATTGAGCTTCACGTTTTACACAATTATTATTAACTGCTTATATATAAAGCGTGAGAAAATTCTGGATTCATTTTTATCGCGGACTTTATTTTCGATATTAATAAAGCACGTTGATTAATCGTCGATAGAAACACGTTTGTACGGTTCAGACAGATGTTTGATTGTAAACTCAACTCAATGAAAAGACCAAGACACAAGTAAAGCACCAAACCAATATGCTGAGTAAGTGTTGACCATGAAGCATTCCTCTCACATGTGTGGCATGCATTCACAACGATCCTATCAGTAATTAAAATTAAAACGCAATCGCAAAGCATTACGATTGATAGATGATAGTATATTAATAAAAATAGTATTGCGCCTGTATTCGAATTGTTTTCTTATATTATAAATAATAATACAATATTTTATCCATGTATAAAATATTAAAATAAATGTATGAAATATTAAAAATTATATTTAAACAATACACGAGAACCTTATTAAAAATAAAGTAAAATTTTAATTCGAAATGAACATTACCTTGAATAGTAGCCATGAGGCTTAGGTCCATACTATCATTCAAAGACTCGTCATTTGGTCCCATTATAGCTCGAATCTCGTCCTCGTCTCGGGAATGATTCAGAGCTGAATCCAAACTGCCGGCGGACGCACTGAGAAGAGACGATGAATCCTCTGGAGATCGACTTCGAAGGGATACTCTATCAAGACTAGATGCCAAAAGACCTTCCGATTCGTCGAGAAGCTGTTGAGTTCTCGTTCTTCTTTTCGGCGGTAACGGAGGAGGTGTACCGGAAGAGCTGTTTTCCTCCGACAAACATACATTTGTTCTACAAGGGATCGTGCAGTTCTACGTTCAACCGCCGACAATGACAAGTGATTTATTATCCTCCTTTCTTATAACAAAAAACAACTATTACCTGTCGGGTAGAGGAGGTTTCGGCGGTGGACTAGAATCCTGCAAGATCGATTCAGAACTATGCGAACTACGAACCAAGCTACTACTCGCTGCCGTTTGCTCCAATATCTGGCGTTCTCTTGGTGTCAAAGGTATATCCGGCAGAGAATTTCTTTGCGTTAATTCCGACCCATATCCGGAAGTTCTAACAAATTTAAGTTTTAATAAATTATTTTTTTATATATTATTTATATTTATAATTTCTATTACTGAATTTTTCTCAGGAAAAAAGAAAAACGTTTCAAGCACGATCCATAACGCGATATCGCTTATAAATCAACGCAGATGAAACCCTTCCAATAGAATTCTCCCAATTTAGCCCTAATATTTTCATTTTTACATTTTAATGTTTACATTTTAATCCTCTATGATATTAAACAAAATATTTCATATATCATATATTTTATAATTGTCAATTATAATTTTTTGATACATCGTATATAAAAATTGATATAATTTGGAAATTATTTTACATTATCTTTCTATTAATGCATTAATAATTTATATCTATTTCAATATTCGCTCCTCGTATCTTGATTTTGGTGATGTAAATAAAGCATAGAAATTATTTTCTCTTTTCATTCGCTACACCGTATTGAAATTCTATTTGTTTCATTGCTGTAAATTACCTATTATTATTCGCAACGGACGCGGGTTTCTGCTTGTTAGCAATCTTCTCGTGCGCCAGGGCCACTAAATTTTTCACCGCCTCCTCGACTAATCCGATAACATGCGTCACGTTCTCGGTATCCAAAGCAGAGGATTGATCACCGTGCAGCAATACATCGTCGCAGAGTTTCAGCAGTTGCGCTAACGCTTGGTATACCTGATTCGTAGCGGATCCCAATGTGGAGCTGCAACAATGCCAGAATAAAAGATTAGCGGCATAAAAAACATAAATTGATTCTGCTTCGCGCAATAATTTCAATCCAAATTATGTATATTACCTGTTCTCGTAGAGCAAATAAGACTTCAACGCGTTGTGTATCGTAGTAACGGTATCAAGGACGATCGTGCCATTCCCAGGCAGCATCTCGAGCTTCTTCTTGGACACGACATCCCGAAAGTGGAGCAGCGCCAGCTGGACCTGTCGCACATGGATATGTAGATCACGTAGGGGATTCTTGTCCAGTGTATTGCTGGCATCGTTGCAGCCCGGGACGCTCTTATCCCGCGGCGTTCGCGGTGACGAGGGCGAGGCAGCCCTCGTGCCCGTCCCGCTGCCTCCGCCAGCTCCGCTCCCGCCACCGCCGCCGCCGCCACCGCCGCCACCGCTACCGCTACCGGGGGAACGCATGTGAGAGAGCTTCTCCAGAAAGTCCTCCTTGAAGGAGCGCGCACGACGCGCTAATTTGCCGCCGCGTGCCTTCCCGCTGGAGCGCTCCTCGACCTCTGTATACAATAGAAAACACATTCGGAAAATTATACAGAAAATCTTACTCTTATATTTTTAAATTTTAAAATTTTCTTAAACAGTTAAAAAATTTGTTTTTTTGTTAAAAAAAATATGCCGATTAAAATTTTTGTGTTAAATATTTTATAGATCATGTGTTAATTTAACAATTGTTGCAAAGTTTAATGAAACTATGCAATGTTTTACACAAAGACATGACAAAAATACAAAATATTATACTGAGCTTTACTCACACGGGTCAAATTTTTAAAATCACTTATATGTATTTCATATTTTAAATGCAATTTTTTTTTATACTTTGCATTAGATATGCGTACACACGAATTAATGAATTCGCACATTATTTTGCTGTAATTCAATATACTACATTTGTGAAAATCTCTTATGGTAAACAACAATATTTTTATTATTGTAATTTTCTATATCTCTATTTTAATTCGTACCATGCTTGTAAGTGAATTTAATTCGGAGATGAAAAATAAAAAACTAGCATAGAGAGAATATTTTTCGTTTATTTATTGTATTATTTCTCTCTTTTTTTTTTTTTTTTTTTAATATGATACGCATACGTTTTTTCGCAGACTAAATGCAACGCATTTGCAAATGGGATTAAAATCTTGCTCAAACTTTTTTCGATATACATAACAAGGAAATGTAACGAGCTCTTAAAGCTTTTTAAAACTTTTTATGAGCTACGAAACGATGCGGGATGATTTTCATAATATCTACTACAACAAAAATTCCAAAAAATTCAAAAGTCTTTTTAAGCAAAATCCTTAGATATAAAAAGTATATATGAACCACCTCCGTACCTACCATACTACCGTATGATTTTCTTAATCATCTTATTAAAAAAGCTTAAGCAAACTCTCTTATATTTTATTTATGTCATTTTTATTTAATCCTTTTCGCATCTCCAATTATTCAATATGCCCATTTCTACATCTAATAAAATATTCCTTCTAGTTTATAAACACACGCACACGCACCTTTCTTGTTAATAACTTTTTAAGAAAGACCTGCTCCCTTTTGAAAACTGTCATACATTTCACTTTTATAATAATTTTGTTGATTATTATCAAAAAAATTTGAGTTTTCGTTGGAATGGCACTTCTAGACATTTACCCAAGATAAATATAGAAACTTGCCACGTGTACACGACAATTGCATTCAACATGATCGTTTATCGTCGTAAGCGACACAACGGAAAAACAATCTTGTCCGCGGGACTTTTATGTACGGGCAATATTTTTCCGGGATAGATACTACCACACACATATGGAACTTTACCATGGGATGCAATTACACTGTCAACTCCTGGTGCACACCACATGCACGCGACGAGCGTTGCATACCGCCAGGCGCGGCCGCTCCTCCTCAGCTTTTTTTCATCCTGGGTGCTAAATGCCAGCCGTGCACTTGAATTAAAACGAAAACGGGCCGCACCCGCGCCCGGCAACCGGTGCACCGGACGTATAATGCATCTGCGGTGTTATGGAACTAGATCTAAGTACCAGGAAAACGTCCCCCTCCCCCCCCCTCCCTCTCTCTTCTCCTCCTCTGGCAAGGTTACCCAACCTCATGTTTTTCTTTTTGCCCGCCTCGCGAATCGACAATCAATAATACTCTCCTCTCCCCTACCCCCCCCCCCCCCCTCTATCCCTACGTTATGCACGTAGGATCGTAATGTAAGAGACTTTTAGCCTTTCTTCTGAAATTTATCTGGTAACCATGAAGTAGTTAATAAAATATTAGCAGGAAGAAAATATAAGGAATATAAAATAGGAAATAGTATTCTGTATCAAATTGCTTACGGGAAGAAAAAAATCCACAATATTTCGTTCTATAAAATACGATAGTTAAAGATAGCGCGAGATGGTTATTTTCAAGCTAATGCTCTGCGTAAATAATCATCAATTTCTGAACAGTAGTGTATTTATAATTGTACACGATATATATATATATATATATAGATTAAATATATATAGTTCTCAAAGTTCTCTCCCGGACTTCGAAAACTTTCTTCGTCGGCATCGATATCGCGTCATCGATCGTCCGGTTTGGTTTATTGAACAAACTATCGAGGCAATATTTTTTCACACTATCATCGTGCTCGATGCATCCCTATTTCGTCGGGCGCCAAAAGTAATGGAAGCGATAAACATCGTCAGAATGAACTTTGTGAATTTATTACGCCGCATAAATTTCTTCTCCTAGAACTTGGTTGTTTCACGCCGCTTTCCTGAACAAAGGAGGCTTGCGAGAGACTCGAAGGTGCTTACGTGGAGATTACAAGGCGTCTGAGTTTAAAAAAAAAAAAAGATTTCAGCGACCATAAAATGTTAAAAACGTACGCCGCTCTAATAACTCTTTATTTTAAGAATATTTTGAGTGTACAGTAATAGCAAAAGCTTCAAAATTTTAAAAAGAAATATTTTTTTACGTTTATACTGTTTAAAAAATAAAATAAATAAATTTGGATTATAAAAAAAAATAAAAATTAAAGTATCACAAAATAATATAGTTTTTAACGTTTTCGTAAAAGAAAATAGTTGTAATTAATATTTTTCCTAATTTATGACAAAAAATTTTATCGCGAATATCCCCTGAAATTAAAAAATTAAAAAAAATTAAAAAAAGAAAAAAATGAATAATTCACAGGAAGATTTTGGATTATTATTTAAATAGGTGAGCGGATTTAAATCAAGTTTTGCATAAATATTTATACTTTTGTCAATGTTGTTTTGACATATACATTCTTAAAGAAAGTGACTGTCAAAGGTATAATCAGCGAGATGCAGTTTAATGCACTCGCTGCCGTTGGCAAGTTCGCTGTCTGCGGGGGAGATCAGTAGATACGCATACATATAGGCCGATAAATCAAGTTCTATTCACGAATCCAGCCTGAAATCTCAATCAGACGTAATTTGCACCAAAGGCACATTCGACAAGCCGATAGAGATAATGGAGATGAGAACACATAGAGAGGGGAGGAGAGGAGAGAAGAGAGAGCTGGGAAAGGCGATGAAACATGCGGCAGACAAGAGAGATGCAAATTGCCATGATTGACTGTATTCGATTCCCGCATGCGTTATCCGTGGGAATACATAGGAGAAAACACGGTGTAAAATCGACACGCGATGCGGTTATTTGCGAACCGCGACCGACAAAATTATTTCCACCCTATACAGTCGGCGCTTATATGTGTCTGATATTGCAAAATATCAAATATCAAGTCATATCAAATGGTTTCATATAGGTGAGAGATAGCAAATCATCTGTCATCTATCATCTGTTATTTGTCATCTGTCTCTTCGGCGTTTCCACAAAATATATATGTAATTAATAGATTTCTCACGATTAAAAATGACTAGATAATTTCAGCAAACATAAAATAAAATAGCGTGAAAAAAATCATAAATATAATATAGAAAATTCTACTGAATTCGAATAAAAAGATAAAGAGATTTTTAGGATCAAAATATTATCCTCAAAAATAAAAACAAATAGAATTGACAAGTTAATCACGTAATCCGATATGTACACGGCCAAGCTGTTGAACAGAAGGTCGGAGGACTCAAATTAATTAACCATTACGAGAGCTAATGATGTCCGTGCAAATGCTAATAGCGTCGAGATTCGCGTTTACACGATTCTGGCGGGAATACCGGATGAGATTTATATGAACGTAGCATTAGCTCGGCCAGTAAACAACGTTAACTCGGATATAATTGTTTTATGGAAATCTCGCGGATCTGCATAGTGGCGTTCTATCCTTTCTCCGTTTATGGAGAATTAGCCAATGCACGCGTGTCTTAACTTAAGGTCCATTTATCCATTTTGCAATTACATCATGTTACAATTATTATATAAGTGTTGAAAATCATACAATACTTTTTCTACCAATATACGTGAGAATAAAGCCTTTTTTTTTATATGACGTGTCACTCGTGTTTGATATAGTACACTTGTAAAATGTTTTCGAATACTCCATTTTCGATTCTTGAATTAATAAATGTCTGTTGAAACTTTGATCAATTGTCGCGGAATCCATTTTCAATGGAGATTGTATTTTAAATTGCATTATTAAATCGTATCGATATAACGTATTTTAATGACGCAAAACAAGAAAGAAAGCACGTTTCATAGATCTATTTTATGAAAATCAGAGTGTTCTCTAACATAAAAAAAGCTCGATTAATTTCAATGAAACATAAAATTCACTTAAATTACATACATTTTTATGATTATTTAGTAAATTATGATTATGTAATAAAGAAAAAAAAAAAAAAAAAATTATTGCAGCATTCTATAAACGTACTCTCTTAATCCTTTAGCTAAAAAAAAAAATTGTATACATTTTTAATGTTAACAGTGAAAGTTCAACATGTAGTTGATGATATTCAATATGACTTTCTGCACATATAATGTATATTTAAAAAGTTTTAAGACGCGATTATATGATCAGATATTGAAATCATCTGCATCTGCTTCAATCTGCTACAATATATATATATATATATATATTTATTCCATAAGTCTGCCAACAATTTCGTGCATTACTCTCAGGAATGAGCGATTACGCGTTAACAGTTCCACTTTGCAAAAAAATGAGGAGCGCGTGCGATGGCCGGCTTTCGGTCAGATCCGTTGATTACACGCAAACGGTTCGTTAAAGCTTTTAATGATTCGTTCGTGAGATTCAACGGATGAGCGACGCGCAATCAAAGCGAATGAGAGATTTTTTTATATTTTTTATATATATTTTTTTTCTCTCTCGTGAATTTCAGTCAAGTCTCGATATTCGACCTTCGTCGGCGCGCACACTGAAGAGTTCTCGAAATGTTTAATCTATGGTTACAAGCGTATAAATTTCCGCTAACCGGAATAATGAGAAAAATTTGATTAAATATGAGAAATGTCCAAAACGTCGGCTATTTAAGAGGCTTTCCCTCTATATGTAAAACAATAATATTATTTTATTTCAAATACCTACCATATAATTAAATAAAATTAGAAAATAAAGTTTTATTAATTTCGATATACTCGTACATTTGATAAAAAAATTGTAGAGATTTCTCACTCCTTACGTATCCTCACAAATCCAACCAATATTTATTGCAATGATTAGATTCGGAATCGCAATTTGCCGAAACATAAGATTTTTATCGTCGTTTGTGTCAGTTCCAACAAAACTCAACTCGTAACTTGGCGCGAGAGAAATGTGTGGACGGTAATCTGTCAAAACTGACAGTAGAATATTAAGAATCGGGTGAAAAAGTAATTTCCAGACGAGCGATTAAGAAAGTGCCGAAGCCGATGAATGATTACTGACGTAATAAAAGACGAAAATTTCCCACTTCGCAGCGGGGAAAATTGATATTGCCCCGCCGGAGCGGCAAGGGAAGCGAGGAAAATTGATATTAACTATCCAGGAGAGAGTGCAGGGGCATTAAAGGATTTCGCGTACGACGGACACACCTGCAACGCGGAGGCCACTTCGCTCGAGCAAAGCTAATAATTGCCTCCCGAAAATTGATTATCCGCGAGTTCGTTAACGGCGGCGATAACGGCCGCTCTGTGAACTAATGGATCCCAGATTATTGATGGAAGCGGAATGTAATCGTGATGGATCTACACGCTCGTAAAAAAATTCAAGGAATAAGGACGATCTCGTCGATGAATGAGAAAACGTGGCTATAATGCGCCCCGAATTGCTAAAGCTAGCGAATGTAATCCGCGGAAACACACACACACACACGCACACATACACACGCAGTATTAAACGAATTCGGCAAAATACAACATGAAAGTATAAACTCAAGATATTTAAATAAGTATACGGCAAAAAAATAGATTAAAAATATAATTAGATTAAAATTAGATATTTTGTTCTATAAAAATTTATATATAATTCCCTTATTTACAATAAATATTTATTGTAACAAAAGTATTATAATAATAAACTCATAATTATTTTAATAGACAAGTGTGTTTATACGACCAAACTGGCAATTTATTGTTTGATTATTCTATCGCAATGTTTCGACCATATGATTTTGATTATCAAGTGAAACTAAAATAACAATACTATAAATAATGATAGTCACGTTACAAATGAAATAAATAGAATTATGTGCATACCTTATAATTCAAAAGTAGAAAGAGAAAAATCGAAATGTCAAACTGACATTGTGTCAACCACTATGTTTGGAATACTGACAACGACTAAACGACCTTTATTAATTTATCGTATATGTTATTTAAATTCTCTGTATCTTGTTGGGAGTTAACAGTGTTGTCAATTTTTTTGATAAAAAACATAAGCTATTTCTCTCTTTCTTACATGTTTTTTGTTATGCAGAATATCGCTGACCAATCGAAGTCATGATTAAATTCTAATTTTTGTTTGCTTATTATTAGGGACAGATTGCTTACGTGCATTTTTATATTATTAAAATGTTCCTTCACCTTGAAGATTCCTTGAAGATTCCTTGAAGAAACAGAGAATTTAAATAACATATACGATAAATTAATAAAGGTCGTTTAGTCGTTCTCAGTATTCCAAACATAGTGGTTGACACAATGTCAGTTTGACATTTCGATTTTTCTCTTTCTACTTTTGAATTATAACGTATGTACATAATTCTATTTACTTCATTTGTAACGTGACTATCATTATTTATAGTATTGTTATTTTAGTTTCACTTGATAAGCACCAAAACCATATGGTATGTGAGAAATAATGTTAGAATAATCAAACAATAAATGTCAGTTTGGTCGCATAAACACTTGTCTATTAATTTATCTATTGGCGACATTTTAAAATTAAACGTGATAATTATTTTATATATAAATTATAAATGTGTGTGTATAATTTATATTAATATATAATGATAATTATATGTAATTCGTGTTTGATTGGCAAGCTTATATCTATAACTGAAAGAAAGTACATAATTTATGTGATGTGTGTCATCTCATACAACAGACAAATAATAATAGAATGCTGTTATCGCGGTTTGCGGTTTTCGGTTGTGTGCCTGATGCGATTTTACAGCGAGTAGCACATTACACCTAATACGTATTTTACGGATGTCCGACCAAACCAAATCAATGCTCGTCTTAATCCGACCGAAATTGCCTGGTTAATTGTTGACGAAATCGATGATGCCATTATAGTAATAAATAAATATTTTGTAATAATATGTAAAAGAAACATATACGTGGCTGATACTGTGAATGTAAATATTTACATAAGAAATTTACACAATTTAAGAGTAAATTTAAGATTGTCACTATATCTTTCGAAAAAATATCAAATATATTTGTTAAAATTTTATTTCATTTTTAATTCTCTCTATTCTGTCTTTATTCCGTCTTTTCCCTCTCTCTCCTTTCTCATTCCCTTCTCATACATTATATATAATATTTTATGTATCAATTTTTTTATTCATAAACATTACAATTAATGTATGATTCGAATCGATGCAATTTAAAAATAAAAATTGCGCAAGCGGGTCACTTTGAAACTATCTATTCTCTAGAGAAGGCACAGAGAGAATAGAAAGATATTTATATTAAACTCGCATAACCGCCTTTAAACTTTTCATATATCGATTTTTTATTTCCGTCCTTTACTTCTCTCGATGCGGCGATAAAATGGATATTCTTTCATCCCTTTTTTTTCTCATCAGGTCATTAAATTATCCTCCGATGAGTACCACTTCGACATGCCATTCAACTTATCACGGTTATTGCGAGTGTTAACGTATATACTTCCGTATGCGCAAAGTCAGATTTCCGACCGATTAGAATGAATAGCTTGTGTACATGCATATATGCATCCCAGGCGAGACCCGGGCGAATTAATTTTCCGGGAGTTACACGCGCGTGTGTATCTGCCGCAGAGCCCGCGCAGTTCGCACGGCCGCGTTCCACGACACGACCCACCCCGAAATAACCACCGGGAGGTTGTTGCACTGTTCCGCGATATATGGACCGTGAATACCGTACGTCCGCGGATTTCAAAAAAATGCGGTAGACGAGTCGAACGAGTCTTCTTTCGCAGCGTCTGTTTTGGCCGATATTTATGTAAAACACAATCCGATAAAATAACGCTCACGATGATCTTTTAATCATACTAAACAATATTACGACTGTACGGAAACGAAATAGTTTGATATCGCAACTGAATATATGTATACTGTAAAAAAGAAAAAAAATTTACTAAAACTTCAGACAAAGTGTGTGCAGCTTTTTTGCAGACGCACTGTCAAATACAAATAAAAAATATTTTTTATAAATATAAATATATGTATAATGTATCGGGAGATATATTTGACAGATTATCATTAATTTCTCTATAATATTAGTCAATAATTAATATTTTTTTTTACTATTAAGGAAGATAAATTTAGACAAAGATCTAAAATAAAATAAAATTTTTTAAACATAGAATAGAACAATATAATTTCTGTATTACTTTGATGTAATTATTAAAATAATATTATTTTTTTGCACAAAATGTGATAAGAAATTTCTAAGATATGTTATCGGTCAAGTGATATATAAGAGCCAAACTGAACTATGCAAATTGAACATCGCGAAATATCGCTACAGAAAATCACGAAATCTCATCACGTACTCGGGATCATTATGCTATGCCACTAAGTACTTGCAGTTGCGTGTGAATCAGTTTTTGAAGCCCAGTCCTTGAGATAGAGAGCAACGATGAGGGATATGAAGGAGTATACCCGAAGTTTAAAGAGCTTTCGAAATAGCTTAAACACCGAAAGAGGATTATTCCAAGATGGTTGCTTCGGACAACGAACTAAATTTAGTAAGCGAGGCCGAAACCGGCAGCCAAAATACGACGAAACTCTGCGAAAGACTCGAACGAAGAAAGGATTTCTCGGTTTGGAAATAATTACATCACGCTATTATTAAATAAATTGTAGATCGTAATAATTAGTGCTATATCGTATATCGAATGATAAAATTGCTTACACAATAGTAAACATAGCTATCATTTAACAGATATATAAAAATAAGAAATAAATTTATATAATAAAGAAAAAGAGATCTCATTTTTATTATTTGTACAATAAAACCCAATAAAATATATATATTTTATTGGAATCATATCTTTATCGACACTGTAGAAAAATTGACTGAGACTTCAGACAAAATGTCTGCAGACACACTGTTTGTATTTTTCAGACAGAGTGCTGTCTAAATTTTCAAACACATTCTTCTAAACTTTCAGAAAAACGACTCTGATAATTAAGATTGTCTAAAATTTTTTTCAGACACCCAGCAAATTCAGACAAAAATGTGCCTAAGTTTTTTTAGAAAATTTTTCTAAAAGTGGAGCTTTCAATCGAATCGAGAAACTACTCTTCTATCGTATCTCATGTCGGAGGAATTCATATTTCTCTCACGTGCAAAGTAGATCTAACGATAAGATCTTCGCGGGCGCTTTCACGGTTAATTAACATTCGGCGAGCTAGAAGCATCTCCCGAGAAGATAATGTGGAAACGCGCACTGATCGCCGCGCTTTCTCGAGAGAGGCGACCATTTCGTGCATTTCGCTTGCGACGATGCAATTACGGAGCTTTAACGTCCGTGGAATACTGCGAGCCGTTTCCAGCTGGGAATTTCATGGTCCGACGATGATATTAGTGGGCACCGGTCGGTGTCGGTGGCAGGGGAGGGAGGGAGGGAGGGGGGGGGGGAGAAGAGCGGTAATGTCGTTTCCCCCAAATTAAGAGGGAGAGAATCAATGCTCGGTCGCACAGTCTCTCCTAATGGCCATCGTGCTCTTTCGAACTTGCTAAAGCTACCGAAGATTTACCGGAAGCGTCGATAAAAATGTGACTCTTGATAAGAATCACGACATTTAATGCTTATCGCGGTTGTACACGCGAATGGCAAAGAAACTCGGCTATGAAATTAGATTTAATCTACTTTAATCTTAATTTAAAGAGCTTTGCAAAAAGAATATTCAATTATACAATATATGAGACGCAAAAGATAAATACATTTCCTCCGCGTGATATTATTTACAGAGTAAAAAATTGTAAAAAATTTCCTACTCTATATTGAAAGTTTAACAATTGGAAGAAAGTATATTTTATTAGACTCTTGCCGCCTCTTCCCCCTCCCCCCTCCTTCCCAACAAATATCTCTCTCTGTCATATATTTTCTAATTCTTTATTAGTTTTCTCACATCCCATCTCCATCTATTTCATATGTTTGAGTTTCGTAATTATATTTTTTGTACAATATATTTGTAAAAAGTAACATGTTTTCCTAGTTTAGATTAAAATCGATTAAAGACGATGAAACTACATTTGTTGCCGAATATTATTATCGCATCGATTCACGATTATTTCTTCAATTTTCTTCTTAAGATGTTAAATACGCCAGCGGTATCCTCAACAGAACAAGCTTCGCTTTCGACCATCACAGAAAAGCCGGTAATGGAAAAGTAATTAAAGAAAAATAATGAAAGCCGCTTTGTGCGACTAGTTTCCGCGATGCGAGTTGTTCTCCGAACTTACGGCGCGAAAATCATTGTCACAAAATTAATTGCGAGTATGGTCTAATGGAAAAGTAAGAGTTTTAATGCGACAAACAATGAAATCAATTTAATTTATAGGACAAGTTCGCATGAGACGAACTTCTGTGTGTGTGTGTGTGTGTTTCAGCGCGGAAAATCAAATTACGAGATCTCATAATAACGCATTACGGATAAAAGCGTGTCGAGAGATAGAGATAGATAGAGAGACAGAGAGAGAAAGGCACGAAACAAGCATTTCGTGATGAAATTTATGCAAAATGTTGTATGGAAATATTTCAAGTAATTACGCTGATTAGTTACGAGGCAATGGATATTGTCATAATTCGAGAACAAAGCTGATTTTAACGAGACGCGCAGCGCGATGCATCATTGATCTCACTTCGTTATTAATATTTTCGAATTCGTCAGTCTTTTAAATTTAATTCGCATATCTATCTCGTTATAAGCACAGAGAACTGCGAGGTCGGTCATATGCAGTATTTGCGATTCAGCAAATTATATTGGCTGCAGTCGTAATGGTGCATCGCGTTTCATTCCATATTTTTTAAAGTATCTGAAATACACTAAATACAAATTATGACTTGAGATACCGCAAAAAGTCCGTTTCAACAAAAATTGTATCACTGTAAAAATATATTCATTACAAGTATAATTTATGTACTCGAAGAGTACTAGAAATGTCAAAAATAAAAATAAATTTCATGTTTTGCAATATTTAATATATATATATATATATATATATATATATATATATATATTTTTTTTTTTTTCCTCCAAAATACTATAGATAAGACTTCGTGAAACAATTAAATTTTTTATTTGCCTAGAGCGTATTAAAAGAATAATTTCCATGTAGTGAAAATATTATAATAAAACATGTCTTCGGATCTTACAGATTCGTAAGTGATATTATATCGACGATTCTCATAAACATCGGGCATGGCGCCGTCTGGTTCGGGACAATCGATCGAAGCGATTCTGCAGAAACGAATCGCAAAAATGCGGAGCGGAGATGCTGCTCCGCGATGCGATAGAGAGAATTGATTTTCGAAGTGCGACGCGATTACGAAAGCATCCGCCGATACTCTTTCCCGGGATGTAAACAGTAGATCCATTAAGGGTCCAGGGAGAGCTCAGTGTTTGTGCACCGTTCGTTTTCTCGTCGAAAGAGAGTACGAAGGACACAAGTAAATAAAGATACGAGATTCGACAGAGAGAACAGTAGTTTCCTCTTTTCAAATATCGCCAATCAATATAGACACTCTCGACGGTGATATTGAATTTCTGGTATCGCGTTTAATGCAAATAACGAAAAGTACACCTCATAAAAAAGTTGAGCCCGTCGTTAAATTTTGTTAAATTAATTAGAGAGCATTCATACATATATATTTTAATGTATTATATTATATATTAAATATATTAAATATATTGTATTATTAAAATCTATTGAATATATTAGATATTTTAATTATTTAATTACAATAAATCTATTAAAAAAAATTTGTATTTCAGAATATATGAATAAACAAGAATGATGGAATCCTCTGGCTATATTTTTTTGTATTTTATATGAGATAGCTCTGCAATGAAACAATGGAATATTTGCGCGTAGTATTCTTTCCTAGACCAAAGGCAGCAGCCGGAAACGTTGGCTACGTCACGTCAATATACTCGACACTAGAAACAGTGGGTTCATTAAAAGGCAAACTCAATCTCCGCGATATTGAAAGAGGCAAGAGACGGCTTGCTTCTCCAACGAGAAAGGAACGTGCCGTAACTTGAGAGAAATACCTAATAACGAGTCCCGTTTGTGCGCATCTAGATGACAGATTTGGGATACAACATCCCAAATCTTAATTACAAGCAAAGAAGATTTTCAAGTATGAATGTAAAAAAATATACACTATATACAGAGCTATTTTGTTGTTCATAATTAATATTAAAGACTCTAAATTTGAAATGGTAAAATAAAGGCGGATGTTTATTAAGGCAGATATTATCATATTGTAAATGCCGCACGTTTCGTTATTTTAATTATAAATATTAATAGAAATAAATATTATATGCAAATGTTTGTTATGATATTACAAATAATACATAAGCTTAAGTAGTTTATCAAGCATCAAGCATGATAAACATTATAACACATTATTAAATATAAATGTTTAATATTTAATAAATGATATATGAAAAAGATCATTTATTTCTTGGCTTTCGTTTTATCATTCGCATTACTTTTTATAGAAAGATATTTGATAACATTTAGTAAAGATATATTCACATATATGTTGTGCAAATATATAATTTTATAGATTCAAGAGAAATATTTTTCTCGCTCTTCGAAAACACGCTAATGTCGCAGAAATATTTTCCAGCTGATGATTTATGTTAATGACAGTATCTATCTTTATCCGGCGACGCTCTTGGCATACCAAAGTCCCTTCGCCGTTCATGGATTTATGCATGTGTTAACGATTGACATAATAACGTGACACGTGTGCGAAGCATGTGGTTTAGACACAAGAGAGAGAAAGAGAGAGATCCCACCCATGTACAAAGACTACGATCCGAGGCCGGTCGTTGGTTAACTTCCGAAAGGATCACTCACGCAAGCGATAACAGAACAAGGTCCTTAACGGCGGACTAAAAATAAAGTCAAGTGCGTAAAAAAATTTTAAATCGCGCAAATAGATGATTGATGTCACTTCTAAGTAATTTTTTCATCATATGTTCAACGTGATTATTTTTCTAAAGTTAAAAAAAAAAAAAAAACAGGATATCTATACGTACTCAAATCTTGTAAAAAAATTTCCTGAAAATTCTCTGATCTTTCAAGTACTTTTGTTCGAAATTAGTTTTCTCTGAAAACGGAATTATAAAACGGATTATTTTTCTTTCAATAATTTAACGACGTAATCTGAGATGACTTTAACGCGTACGCTTAAAATAAACTTATAAAACTTGTGCGTCAAATTTTATACTTTCTGTAATGATATGTAATTGTACAAATTATATCAACATAAAACATACTCCGCGCGCGTATCAAGACTTCGTAGAGAGATTCAAAAGCTCAGGAATTAATTTTCTCGCTTAAGGTAGAACTTTTTAATTTGCATATCTGATGAATGCATTAATTAACTGCTTCGTTAGCCAACGTAAGAGCCAGCGGAAGCATCACGGAAGCATAGACGATTTTTGAATAAACTCACAGTTCTCGCAGTGAAACAATAATTATGTGACGAAATAATTATAGATGTCCGAAAACAATCTGATAAAGTGCGTGACAAAGTTTCGACGTATCTACAAAACGTATTCCGTTAACACGGAGTAACTTTGAGCATTAGTTCGATCGAGATCGTTCAATGAAGTGGCGGGAAGAAATTTGCATATCTGATCTCCTCCCTTAATTAATTGCCATGTTGCACGATACACGTCACGTTTCGGTTAGCGCAAAATCTGCGACGGTTTTAACATAATGAGATTTATCGTCTCTGGACAATGTGGTTTATACCCAACAAAGCATAATACGTTGTGATCAAAAACTGCAAGCGGATTAATTTCTCAGATGCATGCACAAAATGAGCCGAAGTTCTGCATATTAAATGATATAATGTGATATATGAAGAAACTAAGACGCGCAAAGTGAATATTTTCGAAAATATTAATAATGTAAAACATGTATTAAGTAAGTATATGCTGATAATCTCACCTGTTTGTCATTAAAAATGTGTATAAGTAACTAATGGATGCAATTTAATGTCGCGGCTGACGCACAGAAATTACGAGCAACAAAGCGTTGAGTCAGATGCATTTGATATCTCGTTTTGTAAGCTTGACAACGAAATTCACGTAATATATCGCTACACTTGCGCGAAAAGAATTACAAAAATATCTACTCAGCTCGCAATTTTATTAAAATTAAGATTAAAGTTAATTTCATTCAAATTAAAATTAATTTTCATTAATATTTAATATTATCCGAAATTCTTCTTTACTAAATATGTCTCGGCAATGAGCGAGAGTAAACTGTAATTAAGTTAAATGTAATTCCGAGTTTTCGTCATGAGAAAATTTTCAATACGGAACTGATGATTTTAAACACGGGAGAAAGCGATATACTTATGAATAATAAAGTATTAAATTTAAAGACAGAAATAACGTGTCAAATGTCAAATTATTGGAATGACACACTAAAAATAAAATTTCTTTCAATCAAATAAATACATTTTGTTAATTTTAATTTTCTTCTTACTTAAATAAATATATACTTTTTTCCAAATATGTTTTGTATTAAATAAATTATTATTTGCATGTAAAAATTATAATATCTAAAATAATTTACTTCAAATTGTAATATAAAAACATATATTTATTTGAAAATGAAACATTATAACACGATATTTCAATAATATCTAGCGTACACAAGAAAGAGTATTGTTTCGGTAAATGATATGTAAAATAATTTGCCAAACGAAACGTAACGTTGCAGCGGCAATTTTACCACGAAATAATGAGAAAGTAACAAAGTTCTGCGCGACAAAAGATACCCGCAAGTTTGTGGCAGCATAATCTACACACGAGGAAACCTATTCCTCGTCGCGAAGACAGATGTGACGCAAATCTCACTTGTCGCAAGCTAATTCGTTAATTAGCAACGTCTTAAGTTGCACGGCGACGGCCGTGACAATGGCTCGCCTCCGCATCTTTGACGTAACTTCGTAATCTATTCGACTCCTATTACGCCGGTTGTGGTGATATGTCGGCGGCGAGCCGAGAGTAGTTTTCGTAAACACGTTGGAGCTCTCGTCGCGTCTGACAAATTGGAGGTGCACATCGGTGCGCGGATTATGCAAATAATGCGCGGATAAGAAAAACGTTTCTCGCGGAAACGCATCTCGACTACCGAGATAGGCAATACCGTCTTAGCCATGCATCATTCTTCGGCGGGGTGGGAATAAAAACGTTAACATGCTCGATGACTTAAGCATGACCTTCGGTCATATACTGCTCATTGGATCGTCAAAACGCCCACTTTCGTGCACATGCGATGATATCATCTCTGAATTTCGCATCTCTCTCTCGTGCTCTCGATTTTATTGTATAATATAGGAGGATGGGGGAGATGGGGGAGAGATTGTGCGTTTGAGATGATGTCAACGATTGACATAAGCAACTATAGATTGACGGAATCAAAAATGTCTTTCTAGATTAAGCGCACTCCACATTTATGCAAATCTTTTTAAAAGAATTATTATATTCCTTTACAAACAAATTATTATTCCTTTGCTATCTATTAATACGAAATTATTTGTAATAAAAAATAATTATGTGAATAATAATATATACGCGCAAAAAAAAATTATTATTCATTATTAATTATGATATTATAAAAAATATTATCATTATTACTATTATTACTATCATCATTATTATTATTAATGCCTATGCATGATTTTGTATAATAAGGAAGAAAATTTTATATATTTTATCAGTGAAGTTTTATATTTTTCAATACGATATACCGCAAATAATGTTAAATAGAAAAATAAAAAATCAACTTTACGATAATAGAAAATGATTATCGCACAAATAAAAAAAAAAAATATCTGACGTGGCTGACTCATACTTAAATTACTAATTTCACCGTATGTTCCTAAACTTTTTCTCAAACTTTTCGAAAACTGATGATATCATCGCAGAGAAACTTGTTTCACAACAAAAGGATCGATAGTCTAGTAGCGCATATCATGCTGTCCTCTTATACGTCAAACTTTTCTGCAGTAGCCGTGAAAACGGGTGTGTCGTCTCCTCGCGTTTTTTTACGATTCGCGGATGGAGAATTACATCGCGTCCGAGAAATGGTCGATGACTCACGGTCTTCATCTCGCGAATAATCTCGCATTGAAAGGAGAGGCTTCGTTAAACGCGATTCAAGGAATGACTGCGATTTATGTCACAATTTTGTTATGTCACAAAAAAAGCAGACGAACTCGGCGCATCTAACAATGTTTGGAGAACACGGTGCGTATCTACGCACATGTGTCACTTGTCATCTGTCACGAAGTTATTAATAAACGTCATCCTATCGCCGGCATTACGCAATTGATCTACGACTATCGTCGAAGAGGCCGGAGTATCCAAATCTGTCTCCGAGCTCCAAATACTTTGAATATCTAATATTTTTTTATAAATTTTCCAATATTTTTAATATGTATCCCACGGTAAAAAGATTTGATGCTATCATCTAAAATTGAGATAAGAGACAGGTCGTTAAGATCCATTGACAGTGATAAGAGTCGTCTTTGTATCACTTGTCTCTTCTCTTCTAATTTGCCTAAATATTAGAACTCTGCAGCGATTACTATTATTCACTCGTTAATAATTATTTATCTGTGGAATATACCTGAAATATTTGCGCTGTCTTAAAAAATTCTTAATAAATTAAAATCGATTGTTCTTTACCTATTTATAAGGTAGCGAAATCTGTCACTTCGCTCGTTCTGATCCTTCTTCTCGACGAGATGTTGTCACTTATACGTCTTACAGAAAGCGTACAAAACGCATACTCGTGATACGAACAAAACACAATTCTAAACACAGACTAATTTAATCGAAAGATTAACGGCGTAATTTTGATGCTCGGATTTGCTTTACGATGATCCTTCCGCACGATTTCCGCCTCTTCGAGCCGGTGTCACATCGCGATCATGGTTTTGCCAACCGCTTTCGCTCGAGGAAACTCACTTTCGGACGGAAACCGCAGTTTCCCTCCGTAAACGTCGGACGTGCTCTGTTGGACGAAGCAACGACACCGGAGCGCGAAGATGGAGGAAGAGGAGGAAAAGGAGCGGCGCCGCGACAAACGTCCGGACCGCGTGGCGTGCGCGCATCGACTGCTAACTAACTCGGGACTTGGGACGGGCGCGAGAGGCGAGAGCTCCGAGTTCGGGGTTCGGGTGTGATCGTCCGTAATATCACTGTCTCTGTCGCTACCGCGCCATCTCGCTCGCGCCCCCTTATCTGTGTACGCGCCTCTATATGCTATCTCTCTCTTACCCTTCTTACCCTTCATCTCCTTCTCGCTCTTTCACGTTCGTCTCATACGTCAGTGTGGCTTCGTTCTTTCTTTCTCTTTCTCTCTCTTTCTCTCTCTTTTCTTTCCGTTCGTATTACTCAGCCAGCATGTATCGACTATATTTTATGTTAGATCCACGTTAGACACAATTGGAAAATTCGTTTTCTCGTTCAAAAATGTGCCGGTTAAAATTGTTGTGTTAAATATTTAACACATTTATATGTTAATTTAACATATTGCTTATTCAATTTAAACCAAATTTTCTAACTGTGTATCTTTTTTCGGTGTCGCATTTAAAAGGGACACTACATAAATTTAGCTAATCTTAAAGATATTTAGACATGAAAATAATCAATAAATAACGATATTTATTGTCTTTCAACTATATCTTGCTTATCTTCGGGTGTTTACTTCCAATGTATTGAAACGCTGTAACGAAATATGAAGGGTGTTCCGTGTATATAAATGTAGGTGTTCAAAATGACTATCCTATATTGGAATGCACGCTTGTAAATGTTTTCATTTGACTTTTAGAGTATTCATTTGACTTATAGAGTACGATGAAAATCTATTGTTTAGAACGTCAAACAATTTAAGGTTTCCAGCAGATCCAAAAAATACTTGGAAGATTTGAAAGCATTAAAAAATCAATATTAAAACTTTTACAAACATACATTCGGATAAAGTGGACATTTCAAGAATTTTTTGCGAAGTTAAGCAGATACAAAGTTTTTTATTTCAACCGACGCTTCTTAAAAACTGTATAGATTTCCGCTTTTTCTGCTTTACTTTTCTTTTGAATATCAATATCTTATTTTATTTGTCGTATATCGCTCGCTAAAACGCATCGCTATTTTCGTAATTAAAAATACGTTTCTCGGTAAAGTCGCAATACTTTGATCGATGTCCTTTGTTGTACGTGGTGGCGGGGATTAAATAAACGGAGCGGTAAAAATTTGACGAAAATTTATAGCAACTTCGTGTCTGCCCTCGAGCGCATGTCACTATGTCATCCTTAAAAGTTAGCATTTCGAGGTCGCACCGCGGGTATTTTATTTAGAATGCGAGACCCGGCAGGCAAGCACGGTTTGTGTGACGATTTCACAAACTTCTCGGGTTCACTAGTTTCACCACCCACAGAATGAAAATCGAGAACATGACCCTCGCTCTTTTCACAAGCACCCCTCCTCTCCTCTTTCTTGACATTCGATTCTCAAACGTCACTTTTTATGCTCCTTTTCAGCTCGTTTCATTCAAAATGTATTCGAAAATATATATACTTATCACAAAAAGAATAATCAAAATACACTCTCAGCAAATTTCTGTCAAATAATTTATGTCTTCCAATTACAGATTTAGCAAGCTTAAAAATGTGATTATTTTGCACACTGTTATTTTAAATTTTGTCATTCTTGTGTAATTAGAGAAGAATTTTAAAGTATAAGAGTTTCATGTGTGTGGTCTTTTTTATAATAAAAAATAATAAGTTATTTTGAGATACTGCATATATACACAGGCGCATAAATTATTTGCAAAATCATAAAAAAAAAAATTATATTTTATAGCAAAAACAACAATTTCATCGTAATTCCGTTGAATTTTTTCCGTTGAGATCTTTCCGACCAAACCTTTAAAGGACATTTAACCGTGAAATTTCGCTTTTATTTCGTTTCCGCGGAACGTCTCACGCTGTCAGTATGTGGGCAGAGAAACGGGTTTTCAAGAAACGTGCATACACATGTGTGACAGCATCAGACAAAAATGCAGAACAAATAAACACGTCGCTTTCTACACTCGTATTTATAACCAAATTTAGACTTAATAATAATAATACTTATTATTATTAAATTTCGAAAAAAAATATCGCAATGGCAAAACAGATAATTTTCGTGAAATTGATAAGAAAAATTAATATATTACACGTATATGAAATCGCACTCTCTTAAACTGAATCAAATAAAAATGTCACTGATTAAAACAGTGATAAAATTAGTGTATTTCATTTAATTTTGAGTGAAAACATTTATGCTTTGCTCTTTCGTTTTATGTTTCGCCAATTATGGCAATAAGATTTCATATAATATTCAAATTCAGAATTATATTTTTTTTATTTTTTTAAGATATGATAACAAAATAGAAACTCTCACAACTTAAATTTTTTTAACAAAATATATTGTAATAAATTTATCTCATAAATAATATCATAGTATATATAAAAAAAAAAGGACTTTAAAATATCACTGATCGAAACAACCATTATCTAACTGATCCTTTTATTAGTTGCAATGCTATATTTATAACTGAAAGCACTATTTATCAGTAATGATACACTTTCCATTCAGGGGAGAGTAATTCCCTGTGATTTATAATTTCATAAAATCGAGGATAAATCACGAAGGTTCGTTTCTTGTGTTTGGAGAGATTAAATCGAAATATTCAACGAAAAATTCTATAAAAATCTTATATCGCAACACTCGCGGAATTATATATACATTCGCTCTGTGCATTCAACTGTGCAAGCACGTGAGTCACACAAAGTGATAACAATTAAATATAATTGATAATAATTAATAGTCGATGATGCTGGAAAATATTTCGACAAGTTATTGTCGGCCCACCTTTATACGATATGATAAAAATACCGTTCTTTTCGTACCTTCCTCTTCTGCGGAATATATTTTTACGTTATTTCTCCAACCGCTTCGTAATCTGGTGCAATCGTAAAATTCGCAAGAGCACGCTGAGCCAAGATCATAAAATCACCATCCTATGCTCTTTCTGATTTAAGTCTTACGATGCACGATGCACCATGGAATTCCGAGACTGTGTCCTTTTTCTTGCGATACGATGGACCGAGTGCCCATAAAACGACCAATATCCTGTCCCTGCCGTTATATTCTCTCTTTCTCTCCCTCTCTCTTACTTAGAATAGATGAGAAACTTTTAATAGAAACTTCTCTCTATGAAAGTTAGATAATGAAATTTATAGCTCGATAACGAGGCTTAATCATTTGTGATACAAGAACGTATACTTCACTTTTAATTATTTTATATTCAAAACTACTACGTAATAATATATGTTCCTTTTAGAAAAAAAAAATAAATAAAGTAAAAATAAAGTTAATAAAGTATTCATATAACATTTACGTTTCTTATGTTTTAGAGTATAATAAAAATATAAATTATATGATACGTCATGTCAACAATTTATTTTTTTCTCGAGAAAGTATGTACCTCAAATTTCAATCTTATTTTATATTTGATAAAAAAATATCCCTAATACGTCAATTCTCTCTCTTTCTTCCTCTACTCCCGTTTAGTCCACGATTTGCTAAATTATTTCGCCTCGCACTGCTTTATTCCAGCTCAATTCTTATTCACGCACGTGCGAATAGACAAGATATTCCATAATACTGAAGGAAAATTGCCTCTTAATTAAGGGACCGGCCGATAGCGCGGTGTCGACCCGGTATAGGAGGGAGACGCGAGATGAAATTTGTGGTGGCTGCAATTTGCGTATTAATAGGATTCCACAAAGGCAACGGTGCCGTGACTTTAAGAGGTGATAAACGTATTTTACGGAGCGCTTTCTCCGGCGTAATCGCAATTAACGGTAAAATGGGAAGAGAAGAGGGAAGAGGGAGGGGGAGAGGGAGGGAGAGAGGGGGTGTTTCGCTGTTCGCGGTAGATACCTGCGTTTATACCTGTATCGCGCGACAGTAAATAAAAAGCTAATGGCCGCCCGCACGGATTATCATTTTCATTTTTGCAAGTCGCTATCGTGCGATGAAGCGGTCTCTCTCGCAAACGTTTAATAATACGAAAGCTCGTTTATGATAAATCTGATGCGTTATTTTGTTCAAAAGATTATGAAGAATATTTCAGAAATGATATATGCAAAGATAATTTATATTATTTCTGTTGCCAAGTGTATTGAAATAATATAATATAATTATACAGATTGTATTATTTGATATAAAATAATATAAATATATATTTCTATTAATATATATTATCTTATTTCCAACAACGATCCTGTGTATTTATTACCGAATATTTTTAATCAATTAATCAATAAAGTCAACAGCTGTTTCAAATATAAATCAAATCGACACACACACACACATATACACAAAGTCTTATATTTAAAAAAATTAAAATCAGTAGTACAACTATTACAATTTAAGAAGATGATTAAAATGTAAATCATTAGGTTGATGATATACAAAATCGAAAAGATTTGCATTGACAAGAGTGGAGAAAATAATGAATCAAAGTGTGTTCACATAATTGATATTAAACTTTTAAATTGTGGGAAAGCGATAGAATGAGTTTATTGAGGATTAATTGACAGCGGTAAAGAGAGAGAAAGAAATTTATGATTTTCTTCATTCTCTTTTCTTTAATATCCTTCGTGGATTTATTCCATCCGGCCAATCATACGGTGCAATATTCGTAATAAAGATCTCTCCATTTATTCGGCTGAATTTTATCAGATAATCCGATTTCTCTGATAATTCTCCGATCGTCAATGCTATTATCCAATATTTAAAAGTATTATGTCATTATGATGCGTGAGATATAAGTGGCTTTTAGTAATAAAATTTGTATATGTATTTTTGTAGTACCACAAAAGAGCAAGAGACAAAGAAAGGTAGAAAAGAAGACATGAAATGACAGTCGTGACAATAACAGTGAGTAATTTATTATGTTGCTAATTTATTATTTGTTATTTGTGACATTAATTATTCACATATCTTGGCAATAGCATTAGCTCATTTTACATTATTGATAGTTATTGATAATGAATCATTAATATAACATTGATACATTTTTAATTTTTCGCGACTAAAGCATCAAGAAATTAAAATAAAGATTCTCGGCGATTTTTTTGTCGATTTCTGACCCTCTTGTTTCAAACGATTTATCTTCGAAGATAGAAAGAACGTAAATGATCGGCTGCGATGCAAAGGAAAAAAAAAAGAACGGAATCGTAAAAGTTTTAATCGAAAAAGTTTCTCCAACAATGCATCCTGACTGGTTTTTACAATAAGACCAATGCGACAGTCGCAGAACGCCGGCTGCGCGTTAAGCGTTTTATTATTCCGTGGAATAGCGAGATATTATTATTGATTGCTCTCTCCGGCATTGATCTTCGCTGTTTCGCTAGTACCTCGAATGATCTCTCGTAATGTCGCGTAGAAATAACCGGGATTTAATTTTTCCATTTATTCTACCCGCCAGATCTCCCACGCCGATCACTCCGCTATTAAAAAAATAAATAAAGCGTGCAAACAGCACTTTGTTATTTTCAGTATCTGTCTGGGGAAAAAAAAAAAAAAAAAAAAAAAAAACGTTCAACGGTCGAAAAATGCGTATTCCCTACACTATCGTTTCGCCGTTGAATAAATTAATAATCCCTTCTCGATTCGAGCGAAAAGGGACGAGATAAAAAACGTGAACGATCGAAATTATAAGGAACGAAGGAAGCGCGAAAGAGCTTCCTCGCACGTCGTTGCCGCGAATGGAAAAACGGTGACACATGACTCGGCGAGGAAAGTGTCGTCGTAAATCGACGTAACGAACATCGAAATCGGACAAGCCATAGTTGAAGGAAAAGAAAAAAAAAAAAAGAAATCAAAGATAGACGGAAATATATAAGAAACTGTGATCCTGCCTTGGGACTTTTATCGATATATATATATATATCACGAGCGATATTATACGTTTCCGATAAAAGCTCGACGTAAGGCGATATCGCTTCTCTTTCTTTTCTTGGCCCTTGTTCTCGCTTCTTCCGAGCACGGAGATTTTCCTCGTCGTCCCGAGCCGCGAGCTCGATAAGACGGCGAGAAGGTATATATCGATATAATCTTCGGAGCCTCGTCACGTCAAAACTTTCGTCGGCTTCAAACGAGATAAGATCCATAGTCGCTCGAGCATGCCGGAAGACATACTGCGCATAAATGATCAAAGGAAAAAAGGAAAAGAAAAGAAAAATGCGAACGTCGAAATTACGCGCCACTCTCGCAAAGATATCCGGTGGTATTTTACGTTATATGCAATTTGAGGGAAATCTTTAAGCCGACGTATAATATACAAATCGTATCTTTTAAACTCCATTACATCGAATTCGACCAATTTATGTGAAGTAAAAAAATAATAACACTTATACGAATGATATATTGAATAAATATTCGCTGTAGAGATCCCGGTTATCGCAATTTCCAATGCGGAGCGGCATAATTCATGAGTTCAACATGGCAATTTGCATTTTGATGAATTTATCATGCTAATATATCATAAATTATCATAGTAATATAGACATATTTTCATGTATAACAAAGAGAAAATTCCACAAATTACTACGTAAATCTTCCGTTTACCGTGTATTCTTTAATAATAAATTTGAAAAAGATGTATGTCGTTTTTTTACATAAATCGTTTATAATTACAACGGAACGCGCGCGCGCGACAAAATTAAAAAGATCGAAGACAATTCGACAAAGAGCTTCAAACGATTTCGAGCAAAACATTCGAGTGAAAAGTCGAAGTTCTTGTCTTGTATTGTTTTTTTGCGTTGATTTTATTAACATTAATTTTTATTTAATATTAAATTGTTTAATTTAATACTCACTTGTTTAAAATAATATTTAATATATATATATATATATATAATCTTTAATTTATTATAATATATATAATAATTTAAGATAATTATTATTATTTATATCTTTCGTTTACTTTCCCCAAAATCGCTATATATTAAATAGTGACTGTATAATACAGTAATTTTTTCTCATTTAATTTACATTTAAATATGAATATTTTAGCTTTTTTAAAAACCAATCTTGACAATATTAGTCTTGGTATTGTGTTGATAATTAAAAATCTTGTCTTCATCTTGTCTCGAACTTCGACAAGGCAATATCAAGATTACGGAGAATCGTTTCTGTCGCAAGATGCTATTGTTGCAAAAATGCATTTCGGAGTACCTGAGACACGGTGAAAGACCCCGGGCCAAAAGTTAAGAGACTCGAAATCTGTCTACGCTCTCTCTCTCTCTCGTCTCCGCGGCAATTTCCGAGTAACGATAATAAATGAGCTTGCAACAGCCTTCGATCGTTCTAGTGTATTTCTTCGCGAAAGCCAGCGAGGTTTGTGATTAATGTTTATGTGCCTTCGCTTATGTGAATTCTGTCTCGCGGGGATAAGAAAAGAGAAATTGCTGATAATGGCGAGCAACAGTATACTGGGTTATCATCAATTATATGGAGGATAATGGAATGTAATAACTCTCGATTTCGATCGCTGTATCCGGAATAAATCGTATTTGGGATATAAAATAGATATGTTCAAAACATTAAAAATATTATCTCGAGGAAAAACAATCGAGTCGAAAAAGAAATTACAACTGGATGCCGATTGTACGATGTCGACTTAATCGAGTCGATTGGAAAAATGGACATTATTGTCGACCGAAAGAGTTCGAGGAAGTCGTAACCATCGATTTTACTTGACTCGAAGTAACATTAATGGCATTCTACGTCGAATCTATGGCCACCGTTGAAGCCAGCAACTGTCTTACGATTGTCACGCTATAAGCTGCAATGTCGATTTAATCGAGTTATTGTACCAATCCGATTCAATGAGCATCGGCTCATGTCCCGCGTAATCGAAAATGACAATGTCATGAGTAAGTAACTCGTGAATAATTTTACACAGCTGCCTTTTAAGCAAAATAGCAAACCGGAATTATTTCGCGCAGCTGAAACATCTGTTATCGCGCGTTTACACTACGTTTATATCACTTTAATATACTTGACGTGTTGGAAAAAGAAAATGCGTCTGCTAAAATCTTTTCCTTGTCGTCCCCTCCCCTCCTCTTCCCTATATATATTCAAATGTTTCGAATAATAAATCACTTGACGTTTTAATGCAACGAGAGGATATATATATATACATATATGTATATGAGAAATATATTATAATGGAGTATATATATTGGGGAAAGAACAAGAAGAATAGCAAGCAAACATTAATATCATCACGCAAAAAAGGAAAATAATCTACGCGAATGCTTTTTCATTAGCCGCATCTTTAAATAGCCAAGAATTATATATCGTTAATTAAGATAAAGTTCCGAGTATCTTGAGGATATTTCTAAAATCGATACCGTAGATATCTTATGCTGGATACGATATCAACTAGATTGGATTGCATTGGACTAGATATCGCTACACCGATGTAGTTTATTTCCGGAAAACAATAACCAGCTGCATTACCAGGCGGAACATTCTGCGAATGGCAATCGCTGGCTTAAAGGAAGAAAATCCAATAGAGCAAAGAAATAACTGTATTAAAAGCTAATACATTTTTCAAAATAAATTTATTTCGCTGATGAGAAATTTTCTTGGAAAGAATTACTAACGATTTCATAAATCTTGGAATTTTTAAAAAATATGTTATAATTTGAAATGAAAATGTTTAAATTTGCTAAATTTTTGACTTATAATTAAAATATATGCGCTCCAACTGCTGCGCTAGCTTTTATATGTCATTTCATTAATTCAATTTTATTAGTTTATTCTAAGGAACCTGTACCTTTTTAATTTTTTGAGTTTATACACGTTCTTAAGCTTTTAATCCGTAAAAATATAATGATATTTTATAATTGTCCGTTTACACATAAATGGCACATATGAATATTCACCTATTTTATCTCAATAGCATTTTTCTGTCGAAATAAAGCTCGCATAGTATATCGCATGTCAAAATTTCTTAATCGCGCGTTTCAACATTCATTTCGATGATATCTTCAAAAACTAAATCAGCGCGCAATTTTCCGATGAACAATGAAATTACGCGTGTACTCGTCATTGGAGAACATCATGAGCCGGAAAGAGAAAGAGTTAATGTCGACGAACACGAGACACAAAAAGAAAAAGCCAATCAATATCTCTCTCTCTCTCTCTCTCTCTCTCTCTCTCTCTCTCTCTCTCTCTCTCTCTCTCTCTCTCTCTCTCTCTCTCTGTCTTTGGGGAGTACGCGGAGCTGTATTACAAGAGATGTAATATCCTCTTGTTTCCGTGTACGATCCCTCGTTTCTCGCCGCGGTACGGTCTCTGCAATTGCATCTGTTTTGTTGTTGCACTATGCATACGCTGTGTACACTAGCATAATTAGCCGGTTCTTCCAAGCGGACGGACCAGCGCTACATCAACTTCCGACGCATGGAAATCACGCGTGTATCGCTGTGTCTACATCCTATTCATCTCGCGAATAACGAGTCGGGAGGCGCAATGTAACTCGGTAGTCTGCAGTTTCTCTCGATTACGGAGTCTATCTTTTCCTTCAACAAGAAGATAAATTTTCAAACAATAGCTTTTAACACGGAAATCATTACGTTATATTTAAACTTCGACACTTTGGAGACGTGTATATAAAAGTAGGATGATGAAAATCGTCTGAATAATCATAATAAAAAAAATTATAATAAAAATTATAACTTTTTCTCCGTGTATCTCGATACGTCAATCTTAGATCTTAGAATTATTCGCGTAGTGCAAAAAGTGTCTAGCGTATAACAAAAAAAAAAAAAAAAAAAAAAAAAAATCTTTGCCGAGAAAAGGAAATTCATATTGCGCCGGACATTTTGTAATAGGAGTCGTGCAAATTATGCAAATTATGCGAATGGCAATTTTGGGGGTCACTGTCATTATCGATAAATACGAGCGAATACGAGGGCAGTCGACATCGGCGTGTTCGGGAGACGCGGCGCAATATTCTCCACCGGATAAATATCGTGGTGCACGTGCGAATGTGAGCTATGCCTCCTCCTCCTCCTCCTCCCCCCCCCTCCGTGCGCGGTTTATCGATTTCCCGATAAACAGTGGCATCCATTCGATTATAGGAAATTTATAACGTAGCGCGACTTCGAATTGCCAGTCACGTTTAAATGCGCCGCCGGATGCGTCGCGTTCTCGTACGAGCGGGACGCGCCGAGAAAACAGAATCCGATTGATCCGAATTAACATTCCCATTTGCATAAACGAACGAAGCAACGAGCAGACTCGGCATCGGTCGATCCCGCGACGGGCGGTGGAGGCATGAACGTTGCCATGGAAAATTTTCATCCCGCTTCGAGTATGCGATGGAGATGATAAAACTGGCGCATCATGGACCGGTCATGCAGCAATCGCAAAATATCCCGAGGAGCTTTGTATCGTTTATATCGAGATAAACTCGTTTTTTAAAAGCTCCACTTAAATCCGTCGTATTCGCGATTGATTTAACTCCGATAAGTTTGCGCCTAAACTTTTTGCGCGTGATCTTGGAATCTTTGACCAAACGTTTTATTAAAAATATCCTAAATGCTGTCAATTTAATTAATAATAATATAATTTACCAAATTAAAAAAATTAAAATAATAATCTTCAAGGCACGTAATAGTACATATAATATAAAAATGGCACAAATATGTTGTAAAAATTGAATTTTGTCGCAATAGAGTAATCCAATTAGATAATTATGAGCAAAATTGCTCGTAACAAGAAAAAAATTTAATCACCATAATTATGCATTAAGATAGAAGATTATTAATGAACTGGTCTCGCTATTAAAATCCTGCTGTCGTGGTTCCATCCGGCATGTCACAATATTGCCTACAACGGGATAATTAATTTCATTAGCATCCCGACAAGGGTCCGGCGCTAATGACGTGCCATTTTTTATTAATGATTCATTAAAATTTCAACTTTAAAATAGCGTATCTTTTCTTCGTCTTCCTATTAACGAAGATCGGGCTTTTGCGTATCGTCGTTTTCTATCGCTTGATCCGGAGATTGTTTTCCGTTTCGCAACTGTTGCGCTAGACGCCTTGCAAAAGAGCGCGCGTTCCCGAAAAAATGACGAGACGGAAATTTCGCGGGGGCGACGCCCGTTTGTACGAACGCGAACGCGGAGTTCCTCTGTAAGGGTTTCCTCCACCTCTTCGTGTATTTCGCTCTATCAGCGTCTGCATCGCGTTCTGCATCCGTTCCCGCAAAGATTCACTTGAGCGGAAGTTCTCGCACGAATGAGGATCGACCGGCAAGAGAGAGAAAGAAAGAGAGAAAGAGAGAGAGAGAGAGAGAGAGAGAAGAAAAAAAGCACGACGAGAAGACGGGCCGACCGGAAAGAAAGACGATTCGGTGGAAGACACGCAAGAACGAAGGGAGAAATGCCGGTAAGAAGTAGAGGATGGGTAGCTCTTTTTCCATTTACTTTCCTCGTATCTCCGTCCTTCGACGAGGAATTTTGCATTTGTCGCGAACCCGCGAACGCGTCTCGGCGAGCTTCCGAATTCAATCCCCTAATACGGTCCTTTTGCTTCGCTCCGCTGATTCGCAGGACACAATGCTCCTGCCAAAGCCGTAACTTCTTACATTGTAAAAAATTTTCTAAAATTTCAAACATATTTTTGTCTAAATTTTCACACAATTTTCTAGATATTTGAAAGAAATTTTGGACAATCTGTCTTATCAGAATCTAAAAGAGTTTCTCTAAAAATTCAGACAGTGTGTCTGCAAAAAAGCAGCTGCAGACACTTTGTCTAAAGTTTTAATCATTTTTTTACACGCTGTAAGAAAAATTTCAAAGTATCTAAAGTTTTTTGCAGACACACCGTCTGAATTTTCAGATACACTCTTTTTTTCCAAAAAAAAAAAAAACGACTCTGATGATTAAGACAGATTGTCTGAAATTTCTTTCGGATATTCAAATCTAAAAATTCAAACAAAATGTGTTTGGATTCTTCTAGGCAATTCTTTACAGTGCAGTATTATGTCTCGATATATATTTTACAGTATAGTGTACGTCTCGATGTCCGTACGGTGTCTAAAGCCCGGCTAGATCCCCCAAATGAAATCCCCGCGTAAATACTATGCCTCGCCGCAGCGAAAGAGAGAGATTCTTCTCTTCTCGTTGGAAATTTATCGGCGCGACACGCCGCATCGCTAAGCTCCCCTTTCACATGCGGAGAAGCGGATTTCTTGTCATCTTACCGTTTCTTCGACTCTTAAAGAAAGTCGATTTTATCGTCGATAATTTACGAATGGCAGTTCGAGATACGCGTCCGTCAAACGTTATTGTTGCAAAAATATGACATAACGATTAACTAAAAATTACATAAGAACATCCAAAGATTTATAATTTTTTATAATATGTATCAATATTTTGTGAAGCAATGACGTCGAAATATCATTATTAAATCCGAGATTTTCCCGTGCAACAATAATAATAACAGTGTCTACGAAGTAACTTGCATTACACGATACATGATGTAGCTGTTGTTAATAACAGTATCCAACTCAACCCTTTACTACTTGTTGAAAATTCCCCGTATGGAGGTAGCGCCGTGGAAGTTTATACAAACATCGGAGTAAATAGTTCCCCCTGCGCGCATTTATCTCGTCGTCGTGCACTCTCATGCTGTTTCGCATTCATTAGATTATCAACAATTAAACTGCATACCGTGAACGCGAAATTCTCTTTTCTGTATAAATCACTAGAAAGCATTTAAATGATTTCATATATATTCAATATCTGAACATCGCGATCCCTAATCGCGTGATATGGCGCTTATCACGTAGACGTTATCTTATGTTAATGTTATCTATGAGACTTCACAACGTATACATACGACTTTTAAATTCGCACGCGTATTCTGCACGGTAAGATTCTCTGGTTAATTTAACGTTAATATATTTTTTCTTCAAATATTAAAATGTAACTAAAATCTTAAGATCACTCAAAAAGCTGCTCCGACATTTTTATTAAAAAGAAATCAGTTCTAAATCATCTTCTATGATATTATTTATTAATTAGAATGGGATATACATATCGCTATGTAGATAATGCGCACAAATAATTATTTCATATTTATGGGAGTCGGAGGAATTCCGAGAAATGTATTTCAGAAAATATAAAAAATATACTATCGGTTGTCGAGATACGCCATAAAAAAAAAAAAAAAAAAGAGTCCTCGAAGCGCAAACATTTATATTGCAACTCCGCGCGCGTGGCAAAGAAAAGATTTATTTGCGCGAAAAACGAAGATATATAGCCACTTATTTGCGAACAGCTATCGATAGCTCTGTTCTATCCATAGAGAATCGATTTTCGCGAGTGGAAAGGGTGAGCGTCCTGATGGGGAGGAATGCCCGAGGGCCCTTTGCCAGGAGAGAACTCTCGTGTAACGTCTTGATTAAGTAGCGGTTTGCACACTCTGGAGTCGCCCTCGTAAAACGGGGGGCCCGCGCCCCCCTTGTATATATATTTCTAACTGGCGCATTAAGCGCCGATCTACACCCGCGGGATTTCTGATTTATCTAAACGCCTAACCAAAAACGCGTGAACAAGAAATAGATTCCGACCAACTCTAATGCAAGTTTCTTATGCGATGTAGTTGCACTTAATTAATAGCAGTTTGCGGATGAATGCAAGATTTGACATATTGACACGTTATCCACGTGATAGAGATTTATTATATATATTATTATATATATTATTAATTAATTTGTTTTTCTTTTTAAAACAAATTTTACACAATTTTAACACATTTTTATACAATTGAGAGAAATATTGACAGAAACTCAATCTCAATTTAATTAGCAAGAGGCATCGAGACGGATAATTATTCTTATCATATCTACATCTAATGCAGAGAGATTGGCTTTACATCGTATATTTATATCGACATCGTGTTTTCGTAGCAGATTATTATTCATGAAAATCCCCCGGGATACTCCTGGCAATCTTACGCGAAGCTTCTAGGATACGGATTAAAGCGCTGCGGCAAAGTTTCATCGAGAGTGTATTTATTACAACAGGAAGAGTTTTGCTGAATGTTGTCGAAGAGGCTCGTGCACATTCCCCTTCTTCCCGTTCATGAATATGAATTTGCTTCGGCAAGAAGCACAAAGACTTAATAACAAAGAATTAGCGATGCACTGGAAAGAAGTCTGAAAAAGCGACAGCCATCGAATTTATTTCATAAACAGTCCAAACGTCTCTAAAAAGGGGACAAGATTTCTCAGAAAAGAAACTAATAACCTCTGTGTGCATTTTTTTGCTCCTTTAAATTGACGTTGTTTTAAGCTTCCTTTAGCAAAAGTAAAATTCTTTGCAACTTTAAATCGTCATGAGACAATAATTAAATAATACACAAAACAGTCTACATTTGTATGTTCCAAAATCACTTGTTAATATAACTCCTGATTCGAATAAAATAAAAATTGAGTAGAAATTAACATTGTTATGTATTCATTTTCTATATATATTATAATAATATTATTATAAATCTGGATACAATAATGGTATATCTTTTATGCAAAAGTTGCATACAACGAATGCGCGAATTATCGACTCATCGATATCATAATATATGGCATGAATCTTGCTTGTTGCCGAAATTGCGAAATTTACAATGTCATTGACGCTCGAATAAACACCGTCCGGTTTCATTTCCAGGAGACACTGATAAAGTTTATTTCATCGGTAATTACGACTGGCCGTTCCGCTTCGCGTTTATCAAACACCGTGACTTACACGCGCGTGCAGTGACGATGATAATAACAACGCTCCGCGTATACGTACTACCGCGCCGTTTATATATGGATCTCGGTAAATTTATCCGGTTAAATTTCTGGTATCAAAAGCTCCGATCCAAAGTACCGTGACAACCGGTCGGTCCCGCCGGATATTGCCCGCGGGCTGACACGTCAGAACGCCGTGAGAGCGCCGGCGAGAGAAAATGAGCTGCTGCGGCAGCCTGCAAGTGACATTGACCGACGAAATTAGCGAGTCTCCTGCAAGCCGATCGAAAAGTCACAGACCTTAAAATTGCGTCTTTAAATTTCTCGGCAAACGTATCTTATACGTATCGATCTATATGTTGAAAATTGAGTTCACCGAAATTCTATTAGTTTCGACATAATTTAAATGATTAATTTGTCATTAATTTTTGATATACGATTCGGTATCTAAAAGATTGTTATGTGGACAGCGTGGCTTTTAAATCTTTAGAAAAAACCGAAATATTCTTAGCAACAATCGTAAGGAATGACTTAAACATTTGTCATCGTGAAAAGTGTAGTGGTTGAATACGTAGAAATTATTTGGCAGACTTTGCTGTAATCGCGTGCCAATCTAGGTGAAGAAACTTGGCAAATTCTGCAACAGTACTGTTGCATATTGTCTTTTTTTTTTTTTTTAGTTTATACGATCCTTTTCTTTTATCTTGTCAAAGTATCATGTAATATGTATATTCCGTTATATTTTTATCCACGCGATTAATTTTTATTCATATTTTAACCAAATTACACTTATAAAAAAAAAATTGAAATAATTTTTAATCATTTTTTGATTAAAAGATTACAATTATTAAAAAAAGAAAGAGTTTGACAATTATTAAAATATATTTTTTTTAAATATATATATAGTATTCAAGATTAATTGAATATTCTCTAATTAAAATAGTGTCATTTCGAAGTTTGTAACAAATTTATGCCAGCGGCAAACTCATGTGCCAAGATTCTATTCCTGCGATTCATTCAAGCGAAGATATCCTCCATATGCAGCTTTTTCAAAAACAATTCGCGTTTTTAACATTATATTCGTCTGAATAGCCTCGTGTTTCGAAACCAATTAGAGAATCAAATAAATGAATGAAATATGTCAATATGATAACTTCAACAAATGATAGAAAAAGTATACTAAAATACTTCAATATTACATTGAATCAATGATATTGTTTTTCAATCATTGACAATGGGAAATTATTGATTCCTCGACATTTTCGCTAAGAAAAAAACTATCTTTAAATTGGTTAGAAAAAATCTACTATTAAATAATATCCGATATTTTTTTGGAAACGCCCTTTACGTACTTTTCGTATATACTTTTCTATCGATTTCAAGTTATCGAAGCGTATTTATCTTTAGATAATCGATGAAATGTCCGATTCTCCTTTGATTTGTCATTAAAGCTTTGTGTTGTTATAATCACTCGCGATTTTTACACGACCGTGGATGAAAATCATTTTGTCGATTAATTTGCAAGTCGAAAGCATTTCGCGGTTCCACGCAAT
Organism: Cataglyphis albicans; assembly: GCA_038406275.1. NCBI lineage: Eukaryota > Metazoa > Arthropoda > Insecta > Hymenoptera > Formicidae > Cataglyphis > Cataglyphis albicans. The sequence continues at coordinate 4,094,084 of JBCAUJ010000016.1, read as the reverse complement.
GGCGGGTCTCACGCGAGATAGCGAACGCAGCAATTTGCTCGCGCCTCAAGCCCAGAGGGAAATCACTAGACGATGTATCCGTTATGCGAGGTATATACATATATGTAGAGAGAGAGAGAGAGAGAGAGAGAGAGATGTCGCGTGTAACAGCTAGGCGCTTAATGATCGGAGGTGTGATGTACCTGCGACGAGCGTGCGGTGCTTAATATGATTGACAACGAACGAACTAGTAATTATACAGACTGAGATGTATTCGCGTAAGGATTAACGTGGTAATGCAGACGACGTAGGCGTTAATTATTAACACGCTTACGAGGATGTAATTATTTAAATCCGTCAATGCCTCTGGCAGAATAAACGAGCCGTTTATTCTGCCCAAACGTGACATCAGTCTGATTCTAAAATATGATGAATTTAAACTCAACGATACGCGTGTTATATTATAGTTATCGCAAAAAAAAAGGTATCCGAACGACGTGTAATAATATCAAAGAGACTATAAAATTGATAATAATTAAATCTTGATATGTGAGAAATTGCGATTTTTCCAAATATATGAGAAGTAAAAATATTAATATAAAAAAAATGACATCTCAACGTTTTTGCATTCCTTTTTTTCGTCCGAGCAGTGACACGAAAAAACATCTCGCGCCCATAACCCAAATTTTTTAATGTAATTACCTTTCAAGTTGCACGTCGATAAGGAACCGGAAAGAGTCCTGGCGTGATTGGTTACGGCCAGCAGCAAAGGTGTGGTTGTGATGTGAAAAGATTGCGATTTCGGCAAAAACCGCTTTTGCACGGTATAACTGCGAGTTCGTCGCCGAAATATCGGCGAATCGAGAAAACTATCATCGTATTGCGGCATTTTTTGTTTTTAATATATTATTATAACGTCTCGGAAAACAGAGAATCGCAGTCGATTCATTCTCGAGTCCGGTTTCGCGTCGTCGCAGTTCGTGGCATCAACTCGCGATGACATTTTTCAAATCAATTTAATTAAATTTAATTTCCCTTCATCTCTCACGATGCACTTTTACTGCCAATGTCACTTTTGCACTATTCACGACGTAGATAATTTATATAAATTTAAATCTTAAAGAATGGATAAAACATAAATTCGATAATTAGAAAAAAATGCAAAAAGGAATGTTCACTTAGTATCTATGAAAAATTGACGCTAATAACATTTGTTTTTGAGGGAAATAATTTCGCATCGCAAAAAAAATGTAACTTGTAAGATTGTTATCGATGACTCTTTTTTTTCTTTCTGATAAATTAGATCTGTTTGCGAGAAATAAGATGTTGATTTTTTTTTTTTTTTTTTTTTTTTCATGAATATATCGGACTGAATTAAACGACTGAGCAAGACTACGATTATCGATGGACAATATATAGAGAATCACAAGCTTGGATGACTCTGAATGCATTGTAGCGTAGTCAATATTGCCCCATAAAAATACCGCACGCGACAAAACGGATTCTATCTGAAACAGATAAAGGACTCGCGGACGGTAATTTATTTTATCTTTCAAAAAAACTCATGTTTCGCTGATATGCGTTATATGACGTGTCATATCTATATTTTCATAAAATAGACATTCTACTGCAATATAATAAAATACATACATAATTGTCGAGATACGTAATGAATCTATTACGGTCACTGATGTATGATCATATTGCCTTGATAATTCTGATTGAAAGCGCGAGGCCAAATGGAAATCTCACGGTTCATAGATCGGCTGAAACCGATGACAGGAGACCTAAATATACACGTGCAGATGACATGCGATATACATAGATGTAAACGTCGCGCGACCTCGGTTACTCTATACCATTGGTAGTCGGTGTGACTAATATTAAGGCATCAGTTTCTAGGCATCAGTGTCTATTTTAACGCGTCGGATGTTCCGTCACGATTTCTATCATCTTACCGCTTCCTCGTCGTTGCCGCAATATGTGTCAGACGTAAACTTATGGTGACGCCATTAAATGGCTGCCGCGACAAGTACTAGCTTCGTTCCTCAAAGTTCTTGCACGTGGCGCGATAGTACGCAAAATTTCTCTCACAAAGTTCACGTTGATTTAAGGACGTATGTGTCATATGTCAAAACATTGATAAAAGTATGGAAATTTCCTAGATTGTTCTATTATTTCTTCCGAATGTATGTACAAAATCTGAACACTAATCTCTTAAACAATCTCTATTAAATTAAAAGAAAATCATGCAAACTTCGATTAATTTTATTCAATTTATGAAAAATGTTTGTTATTTATAATTTCTTAGATATATATTACGTGTATCTCTCGCGTTGCAAAAAGTTGATACATATTCGCGGCAAGAAGAGTATGAAACTTCTTGAGAGTATATCAGTATCTCGAGGAACAAACGATTGGCGATTACTGGAGCGAGAAGTCGACCTCTCCTCCGCCTTTCGACCACCTACCGAGGTCCTACATTGCTTTTATTACTTTCAGAACGATGTGTATAATCCGATACGGTACCAGGAGATCGGTCGTGTAACTCGCGCCACGGTACGGTAAGCACAAGAGCCAGATACAGTTCTTCTCGACTACTTGTTGTGTATCTCTCTAACAAAATTATCGAATTTTCTTCAGATATTATATTTGACAACGGTAAGCAAAAGCTTTGACGCAAATTTTAGACTCGAAGCTCGGTTTTCGTTAAAGAACATTCTATATCTATATAATACGCGGCGAAAAAGATTATCGCGAGCATGAATTTTTATGAAAATATAATGCACCGTTGAAAAAATTTAAATACATGAAATGTTCCAATTAACAATAATTAGCATCACTATCTTTACGCTTTACGATCGTGTGTCTGAAAATTATCATTCGCGCCAGACGATGTGTCTCAAACGACATAGCGAAGCGATACACCGCAAACGACTTCACGTCCGAAAAGAAATGGGAGAAGCGCAATAACGTAAAAAAAAATTTATCGTTGCGCGTGAAGAACATGCTGACTACGCGACGTAGTCTTATCGAGCGTTATAAAAAGTTACTATAAGTTGTACTTCGATATAAACACCGTAATATACCGGAGCCAAAGTACAATTTGTAAAATATAATTAATTCATTTTCATCTAATATATTAAATGGCAAGATACATTACTATAGTTTCACGGAGCTATCATTGCGAATAATTCGCACGCGAAAATAATTAGAAGATGGATTAGTACATGTCGCAATAATTATTACGGTAAACAACATCGAGGCGATTAAATTGAGCCGTCCTTAATCGACATTCCTATCTCGACTATCTACCATTTAATCGAGCAATCAATCAACTCTCGCGCTGTCGCGCATTCTACTGTACAAAATAATCGAGCAAAAGATGTTCGCGTCTCACGAGCATGCATTTTAAAAAGCCATATCGCGCGCGCGATAAACACCCACTTAATCTGCACGCAATTACCGTACGCAACATCGAGTGGCGAATTGACATTTCAATGGCCTTTAAACGACACCGTTAACCGAGATGCGAGAGACTTGGCGCGATTTTTTATTCGCTCCTCATGTTTTTGCTTAGACGCCACGTTATCACATCAGCAAGCGTCGCACTATTCATATTTTTAATCACTATCGATATAAAATAGGTAACGAGTTGATCACTCGCGAGAGCGTTTATCTTATATTTTTATCTCGCATATTTGATATCGTGCAACATTCATCGATCTGTATCGTGATATATTGATACCTGAAGAATTATCGTCGATAAAAGGTAAATTAAAGAAAGATAACAAACTCAAAGGTGAAAAATTGCATTCGATTGTTAGAACATTAAAGTATAACGTAAATTGTAATGTAGATTTTTACAGAATTAATCGCGCCATGTTAAAAACATGTTCGAGAGAAGAAAAAAAAAACAGAGAAATTCGCGGCAGATAGGCGTCTAGAGAACTGGAAACCGATCATCCCGGAACTCGGAATCCGACAATGCCCGTTTACGTCTACGAGATGAAAGCCGCCGAATCGTAAATCTGAACCGGACAAACTCCGAAACAAGTTCGCGAGTTAGAACCAACTTCGCCGCGGATCGGAGGTGAACTGTCGTTCTCGCGAACCCGGCCGTTGGCAAGATCGGCCGGCAATATCTGCGACTTTGGCCGGGAAAGAAGCCTCGTCTATTTTAACGGGTCAAAGAGAGAGGGAAGAGAGAGAGAGAGAGAGAGAGAGAGAGAAAGAGAGAGAGAGGGATGGGCGAGTAAAAGACGTACGAGGGAGGGAGAGATGATGGTGAGAGGGTTAACGGAGAAGAGGGATAAAAGACCTCGTACAGAGAGGCAGTGGCTCTTATATGGCACCGTTCTTTATTTCGAGATAGACAGAATTGACGAGCGGCAAATTATTTGCGGATCTTCGTAAGCTAATACGGTGTCACTCAAACCAATATCTTTCTAGTTATAGGAAATTATTAATCACAAACATTTAAGAAAAATTGACGAAAAATTCTTGACGAATAAAAAATATTCTATTCGCATAAATCGATTCTTTGAAAATTGATCTTCTTCTAAATTTCACAATTTCTTAATTACTTGATTGTACATATTGAAATATTATAATCGAAAATATCTGAAATTTTCAAATTTAATTAAGCCCCCATATTTGTCCTACACATTTCTTTTAAAAATACGAAAATTCAATAAGCTACTCTTTTCGCGAAAGATCTCGCGCGAGACTATCGTTGCTTGCATTATATCAATACATCGTACACGAGGAGAAACTTTTTGTCATTGTCATCGCGTGTTGAATTGGCACGCATAGGAAATCGACAGTGAATAGCTCTTCGCAGCCTTAATGGATCTCGAGGTATCTAATCTGTGCGAATACGAAAGTAACGCAAAATACAAGTGAATTTTTCATATACAATTTTAATACGTTATTCAATGTAAATAATAAAATCTTTTTCTCCATTTGTAAGTAATAGACTATTTTCATTTAACAATAAAATTAAGTGAGAATTGATCAAATTAAAAAGCCAGTATAAAATTTTGAAATACCAAAGCGGGATTTAGCTAAAAATAAATAAATAAATAATTTAGATATTTATACTTATTACTTAAATTAAAATAAAATGTACGTTAATATAGTGGAATGCGTAATTCTGGAAATCAATTTGCGAATTTTGACAAGACAATAGCACCTCATATTTTTATCTTCTATTTCTATGATTATTTTAAAATTATATTAAAGCGTATACTAAAAGAGACGAAATAGAGACGAAATAGAGACGAAAAATCGGCAGGACGAACATGTATGCGTGAACCGGTTTTAACACGTGCGCATCCGCATAGAGAAAACAGCTGTGCATATTCATGAATAGCGAGTTAACGTTACCGCATCTTGTGCATCACCCGCGCGTTTCTCGCAGCCTTGCATCATCGACCGGTTGACACGAGGCTCGTAGCACTCGGGCCGCGGATTTGCATACATATTGGCGGGACTGCCGCAGGAACGGAAAGTTGCGCACGATTGCGGTTCCTAAACGATTTACGGACAGATCGAATCCAATAAAGGCGCTAAACCACGTGTGCCGCACGAGTATCGCAAAGTGATCTCAGATTAAAAATTGAAATACTATGAGTTTAATCGCGATCGATTCGACAAGATGAACATGAATGACCATGAATGACCATGATTTTTCTAAGAACTGCTTATATATACAGTTGGAAAATTTATATTCTTGTTTAAAATATACCGGTTAAATTTTTTTTAACTTTAATTTAATATATTGCTACTGTGTCAATTGAACTCAAATATTAAATTATCAAAACAACTAAGAATGTAAAAATAACATAATATGCACATATTTTTAATTTTACACAATAGATATATTCCGTATTCGTCATCGATTTAAAAAAAAAAAAAAAAAAAAACGCTGTTCGTTATATATAAGTTATACGTAACTTTTCAATTACTTCTGTAATGGCTTACAACTTCAATGGCTTTAAACTATATGCTTTGCTACATCACGAAACTCGGTCCATTTAAAAAAAACTTTCAAAATAGAAAGATCAAAGCTCGAATTATTTTACAAAAAGCCTTAATTTAAAAATAATGAATTACATTGTATACGAATTTGTATTACTTTTAAACGATTCGTTGCTTTTTGCAAGAAAGGAATAGTTAAACTTTAAGCGCTTTCCTCACATAGTCTTTATATCTTACGATGTACTAATAAAAATTTATAGAACCCAATAATTGTGGTAATAAAGTTCATCGACGAGAGCAAGCTCCGCCACGCTAATTACAACTCTGCTGATATCATTTCAATAAAATAAAAAAAATAAATAAATAAATAAAAAATAAAAAAAAATAAAAAAAAAATAAAAAAAAAGAGTATATAACCAAATTTCGTTAAAAATAATAATCGAAATATCTGTAAGTAAACTATAAACATATACAGTTATAATTATAAATTTCTGAGAACTTGCGCAAATTTATTTTAAATAACTCAATTCTTCATGTATTACATATTCATTATTCATCCCCGAGTGAAAAAATTTATTAAAACATTTTTGTGGTAGAGCATTTTAACCATCTCATGTCAAATCCTTTTTACTTGTCAAACAATTTTTGCAAACATTCATAAATTAACGATCGAGAATTATGTATCCAATACTCTCTCTGTGTTCACAACAGTAATTGTGTTCACCACAGTAATTACAATATACGTCGATTGATCATTGATTGAAATATACGTTTTGAGCTCTTTATATCCATTTCACACGCGCGAGTCCGTTTTCATTGTGCGTAAAAAAGTTTTCAGTGTTTAGAAATTATTCGTTATCTGATTATTTGGCAACAGTCGCAAACCGCGCGAATTTCGCGTATTTTTACTTTTAACGACAAGTTCTCTTTGCGAATTAATAACAGTTGCAATTAATAACGAAGAGAGAAAGCTGCGATACGCGGATAAAGCAAGACCGCGTATACAAAGGCCTGGACGAACATAATGGCAACAGAAAACAGAAAATAAAAGGATTCTACAAAATGAAGCGGATTCGAGACGAGATCCCGATCTCGCGCTTCCATCTCACATTTTCTCTATGTCTTTTTCTCTCTTTCTCTCTCTCTCTCTCTCTCTCGAGTAAGATTACTCAAGAACTTTCAGGTATTACCGGGCGCATTCAATAGCGTCGCAGATTTCATTCTGTCATTTCGCACGACACACGATACACTCGCCACTATATAGAATAATTTCAATGTGATCGTTTCCTACCTGGAAATTAATTTAAATTTAAGAAATTCGCCTTTCGGAGACGACATCTCAATGGATTTATATTATTATTAACGTTGTTCTCGCGCCATTAAAATCATGATATAATGTTCCTCATCTTAAAATTGTAAGACATATCCTCGTAGTTTTCCTTCAGTATCGTGAGAGCGAGATATTTCGAGCAAAAAATACGCGAAAATCGCGCAAACGAAATAATTAATCTTTCCTATCGAAAAGTATTTTTCAATATAATATAAGATTTATTCTATACATATTTCAATATTTATATTAAAAAAAAAAAAAAAAAAAAAAAAACATCGAAATAATGCTTCTACAATTCGTCAGGAGTGATTAAACTAATTCGCTTATAGGAAAGTATATCGAATGAAATTATTTTTAAGACATCGCCTGTCTGCCTGCCTTCTTTCCCACCCAACAAACGCGTTACGATTGCAGCAGATCAACTTGAATTAAACGCAATTACGCGGAGCAGATGACGTGGGATAAAGTCGGTTAGTTGTTACCAATTTTATCCGGCGAATTGATCAAACTGCCTTTACTTAAGTATCTCTATCCGTCACATATCCCTTCGAGGTCGAACGTATCAACTCTGACAAGCTATACCTGTCACATCCTACGATAAATTATCAATAGCAAATCGTTCGACTTTAAACACGAGATCTAAGACGTCTATCCTAGTTTCTTAGTAGAAATTGTTTACACGCAAGAGAGAACGTGTTTACACGCAAATTTGTACGCAGGATGTTAATAATGGAAATGTTTTTCCCAATAATTTTAATCTTTTCGGTATTAAGTACAAATGATACAGCGACAAGTTTTAAAAGGACATAAGAATGAAATATTTTGCGAACCCGATACGTTAACGATAAATCTAAATTAAGAGTAGGACGCGCAATTTTTACGCAATGTATGTTGCGTTTGTAAAATACAGCACACACAACTAGAGAAACATTTTATTTTTTTTTTATATCATCGCAAATATTCAAAATATTAATCGCGATTAATACTTGTATTAATTGATTAATATAAAATATTTAGTTGTTATAAAATGCGCTAAATTGCATATTTTAGCCTTGCTTGAAAAATTATTGCGCTCAATGGATCGAAAATTATATTTAACTACAAATTGATATACAGATACACGTATACATAATTATTTCTACCCTTCCTTCTCGAATGATATTCAAATATTTGAAGTTACTGGAAATTTTTTTCAATTCTAAAAGTTCGAGTTTCTTTAGTCTCGTTTTTGGAAAACCGTTAAATGAAAAACCAAAGGTGCGTCAAACCACCAACGAAACGCCACGTGCAAACTAAAGAACAAACACAATGATAAACCGAAAAAAAATGTACGACGCAAAGCATATGCATTCGAGAAGGAGGGCTAAAGAGAAAGTAAAACCGACATGAAAAAAGAGAGAGAGAGAGAGAGAGAGAGAGAATTTACAATCATTACGAAAAGCAGTTCTTCTCGACCGGATTGGAAACAGAATAAGGTAGGCTTTTGTTCGAAAGGGACGGAAAACTCGCGACACGGCCAGCTGTTCGAGTCAGTTTCGGAGCCCGTCGTCTAGACGCGTGCACGATTTATTGACACACTTCACCCTACCTCGTGTTATTATCGTCGATGAATTTTTGCACTGAAAATACGCTACGAAGAAAGAAAAGCAATGATCTCAAAACTGAAAATCGAATTCACCCATTGAATTTTTTCGGACAGTCCTGCTTGGGTTATATTCTATCAAATATAATTAACACGATATACTATTTACCAAAAATTACATAAAAAATCATGCGTTAATAAATAATTGTACAAATGCTTCAAAAATAAAATGTATGATAAAACCAAAAGGAAATTAAAAATGAAAGAATCGTTGCAAATTTCTCGGCAGTGAAAATAATGTATCACGTAAATTGAATTTTTATTTTTTATAGTTTCTTCGCTTTTTCGCATATTTGCATTTCGTAATTAAAGTCAGTAGTATCTTGTGAAAACAATGCCCCATAAAAAAAAAAAAAAAAAAAAAAAAAAAATAGAATTCTTACGAAAAGTGAAATCTACTTTATTTGCATAAATGCTTATGCATTATAACTCTTAAATTTTATCAGTTTAATGAAATATTGTTATAACTAAATCGCGTTTTAGAAAATAAATATCGGTTTATAATTGCTGTATATATATTTAATTTAACCGATTAAATCAATAACACTTACAACTGAGATTTTAACAAAATATTCGACAATCGTAAAGAAACATAAAATCATTAAGCAAAGAAACGGAAATTCCGCGAGAGGTTCTCGTATAAACAAATAAATTAATCGAGCACTTTCTCAACATTTATCATTACATGAATACGGCAGATAGAAAGCTATAGAAATACTCACTTCCAAGAAAATGGAAAAAAAAATCACGCATGTACGTTTGACAGACAATACATATATACTTTTGACATTTGACGTTCGGTAGTCGGATAGCTTCACCGAACTGACGTTGCCAACGATAATGCGCGCATCGATACATCAGCCGGATTATCAGCCAAAATTCGAAATATCGACAATGTTGATAAACAAGCGCCGGATGAGTAATAATTGAGGTCGCATATTTGTTTCTCAGAAAGAACCGCCGAGAAATAAGCGTACATCGTCGCACGCGTTGTTCGCGTATACGCGCCCTCTCTCTTTCTCTCTCTTTCTCTCGCGTCTGTCACCGTTCGAGAGCGGGTGATTATCTCTTACCTGAATGTTTCTCCGTCTTCGGCGTGGAAGCCATCGTTACCCGGTTGCGTCGCGTTGCCTTTGCCACGATCACGCACACTACCTCACCATTCCCACGCACTGCCGCATCGTAAACTATACACTGGTGGCCGCCGCGGTGTTTTCAGTCTGATGTAAACTCGACGGACACCGCTACATCTCCGCACGTCGGCCATTTTTCGGGCGCGCGCGCGCGCCGCGCCATCGCGCGGCCGAAACGGGAAGGCCGAGGACGCTATGGCGGACTCGCTATCAATCGCGTGACATTTCACTGTTGTCTGCGTATCCGTAACCGCGTTCGCCGTTCGTACGTGAGTGAGCGTCGCGGCGTGTCTGCACGCGTTTCGCGTTCGTCGCGAGGTAACGAAACGCCGCGTGTGTTGTACGGTGACGAACGACAAACGTCGGGCGACGACCCGGGTGGTTGGTTATTCGCGCTGCGAAAATCTCGACGACGGAGACGAAGGACGGAGTGAGCACGATCGCCCTACGCCACCGCGCATCGCGCGCGGTACAGTCTCGCGCAAGAGTGCAGGTGCTGCGCCGGGAGAGTACAGTCCGCGCAGGGTGCTAGTCCCTGACCGCGCGCACCGTCGAAATTCGCGCGCTTTGGCCGCCAAAACATCCTCAATCACGTATACTCACTATCATCCTTTTTCTTTCGCTGTTCTTCGCGTTTTCTGTAAGGGAAGAGGGGAAATCGAATAAATACAATTTTAATATGATTTATAATAATAATATAATCGAAAAAACAAAATAAAAGACTTTAATAGTATGTTTAATATTCAAATCACGGCGAGATTTTAAAAAAGTAAATAACTATTCGAGAAAAAGTAACACTTTAAATTCATACAATTAATTCTAGCTAATTGTTATAAGATAAGATTCGTCCGTCAACGTCTGCGAAGATACCAAGACGATATGGGCAACTCTGGCTTGAAGCAACATTATGAGACTGCGAAGAAGACCGGCACGCTGAAACTATCTCGGCACAAGCTAGATGAATTCCCACAGAATCTCCGTGCCTTGGCGCCGCTGCTGCGCACCCTGGATCTATCCGAAAACAAGTTCACCACATTGCCAAATGAGATTGGTGACTTTACAATGCTAAAACAGCTGACCATTAGTCATAACCGGCTGATCGGTTTACCCGACACGCTAGGAGCGCTCGTGAAACTGGAAAGTTTAAATTGTTCTGCGAATCAAATCAGATCGATCCCGTCGTCGCTGGCAAAGCTGAACCATCTGAAGCAGGTCAATCTATCCGACAATCAGATCTCTGATTTCCCATTGGTGTTCTGCGGCCTCCGGCATCTGGACGTCCTCGATTTGTCTAAGAATCGGCTCACGACTGTTCCGGATGCCGCCACCGGCCTCCACGTGACTGAGCTGAACCTTAATCAGAATCAGATCGCTACCATCTCCGAGAAGCTGGCGGATTGCCCGCGGTTGAAAACGCTACGATTGGAGGAGAACTGTCTACAGTTAAGCTCGGTGCCCATTAAGATCCTCAAGGACTCCAAAATATCAATATTGGCGCTCGAAGGAAATCTTTTTGAAATGAAGCAGTTCGCAAACCTGGACGGTTATGATACTTATATGGAACGCTATACAGCGGTTAAGAAAAAATTGTACTGAAAGATGATTTCGTGCTGAAACGTAGAAAATATAATTTTATTATATGTATATTTGAAATATATATCGCACAAGTGTTTGTGATGAGATTAATATATTGTTTATAAGAATGAATTAGATTTCGATCAACAATGTCACGAAGGAAAAAAAGATTTATTTAATTATTATATGTCATATATTTGATGTGTATTTTAGATGCAGCATTATTGCTGATTTAAGAGCAAACAGATGTAAGATATGTAAAAGATTCAGATGATATACTTAAATCTATAAAAGATTTATATAAGATTTTACAGTTTTGAAATATTTCCTTTTCCGTATGTTATAAATTAAAATTTTGGTGAGACGAATTATGTGATGATATTTCTATATCTAAATGATTTATATGGCTCATAAATGATCATAATCAAGAGAAAAAAAAAGTACATATTTTTTTAATTTATATATTTTTAATAAAAATATTAAAGCGATTATTAGTATTTAGAAAAAAATTATATTCCAAAATAACTGGCAGAATTTTTGTATTACTTTATTGATTCTCTGTTTGATGGTTAATATATTATAATATTCCAATCTGCACGAAACGCTTGAAAATTTTAATAGATACAATATCTAGAAAGAATGTTTCGTTTTTTGTTTTAAGGAATTAATCTTTTCTAAATATTTATTTATCGAAATGATAATAATCCTGGAATAATACGCCCCATTAAGGAATTTGAAAAATCGAAGTATATACATGTTGATATTTTCTTCGACCTCAAACAAAGAATCTTTTCTTTCATAATGAAAATTATGTTTTGCAAATATAAAATAATTATTACACACCATAATAACCAAGAGCTTACATTTATATTGCGTTTATATATTTATTCTATAAAAACATTGCATGTAACAATGCAATCATCAATGCTTTATAATGTATGAAATAAATAAAAGTTTTAGTATTGATATATTTTTCAAATTGAGATAAAGACGCATGTAACAGTGTGAAAATGAGATTAATTAAATTGGGATATAAGTACAGATAAAAATTAATTAAAAAATATGCATATTTTAACCATTCCCGAAATTAATTAAATTTATTCAAGGATATTGAAGGGATACCGATAGGCAAAATCGAACCAGTATAACGTCTATTTTTTTAAATAATTAAAAAATATGTCTGTGCATTAGAAACTTGTATCAAGTAATACGATGATTACGTAAAAAAATTATATTTCAATAAATCTTTTCGTACGATATAATATTCCTGCTGATACATATTAAATCGTATAGTATTATATAATATAGACAAGCTATTAATATTATAATATTATTAATATTATAATATTAATTGTTAGAATAATTGTATATTTTTTCTATGTAATGCACCGTGTTGTGTTCGTACAATTGTGGAAATAATGAGATCGTTGAACCTTCTTATACGGTTAACCGCGTATTAACCTTCGACCGAGCTGAGAAATGATCGTAAGAATTCGCAGTTACGAATTATTGCATAAAACAAGAAACATTTTCCAAGAAAATTCGTCGATTTAAAAATTGCATTTTTATATCTATTTATCTCGAATAAATTTTATCTTTCTTATCCGATATAACGAAATATAATGAATAATATGTAATTGCTTTTTTTTTGTCAAAATATCGCAATTATTTATTATTTACAATTGTTTGTTTTATACGCAACGTTGTTGCGATCGAACATTCACGGTGAGATATATGTTGCAAACAACATCGTTTTATGAAGTTTTGTTATCGACAAAATTTTATTCGCGTAATGGCCATTTGTTATAAACAAGAAAATTAATTTTCTCTATAAAGTTAACCGTAATAAAGGGCCAATAAATGGCAAGAACAATCCGTTTTTGCAATATATTTATTTAACAAAAAATTGTCGACAAAATTTCGTAAATCGAAGATGTATATTTAAATCGATAAGATACACAATATATTAAAAGTTATCAAATTTATATTTGCCAGCATTTAGACGTACACGCATTTTGAACATTTTTCGTGTATATTTATAATGTAATTGTACACTACTTTATATATGTCTAATACATATTACTTGTCTAGAAAATTTCCGAGAATAAATATATTTATTTTTATTCTATTGTGCCGGTCAATATAATTCTTCGATTTTTCTTTCAACAGTAGCAATAATTAAAAATTTCAAGTTTGAAGATTTAAGCGCGACAACAGAAAGTCTTTACAGCGATATGATTGTGTAACCAATTATTTATCTGACATTTTCTCTAAATTATTATTGAAAAATAGATGTCTTTATTTGCTAATATTAATCAAAAAATATAACGTCTTTCGTTTTACACGAATGGATTAAAAATGGAGTGAAAAATGTCAAAAGTTTGAGTGATCAAATAAACGGTTAAAATTTCACTTACGTACAACGTTAGCAGCAATTTTCAAAAAATATTATACTTTACACGTAACGTCTGGTTTTACGAAAAAAATCACGCCTGAAGTTTAATTGCATTAACGATACTAAGAAGATTGGTAAATGTAATCGATCATAGAGAAAATAACGTTATAAGTTGGACGCATAAACTTGCATCTAAGATGTCAGCCACTAATGTTTCGATCAATGTTTATCGACCGCCTACTGTCAAACGATAGACGGGAAATAAAAAATAAAGGAGAAAAATCGCGACGAATAAATTTTTGCAATTCCACGGATAAGAGTGTATTGTTATGGACGATTACTACTCTAGTGTTTGATATGTTTGCGCCTCATAAAAGTAATGAAATTAACTAAAGACAATCGCTTTTTAAATAATAATTTTGATCGCTCATATTTGTCACCTTACTTACAGATGATCGAAGGACAGAAATATCGATTGTTTATGTTATGTCTGCACTGCAATAGGATGCCCATATGCCCAAATGTTGCTCATCTCCGGATACTTTGAGTCGAAGGCCACGTCCCAAACTGATTGTCATTCCGCGATAGATCTGTTGTAATGAATTTTTATGTAAATCTTTACTTAATTCATCTATCACTCGTATATGAAAAAAAAAAAAAATCTTTCAAGTATTAAAAAAAAAAATATTTATATACTATTTATAAAACGATCAATCTCTGTGAAATTATGTCTAAATTGTATGAAATTATTCTCTCTTTCCCGTCATTAAAAATAGTTGTAATATTTTAAATATATGTATCTCTCTCTCTCTCTCTCTCTGTAAAATATATGATTTATAAGCATGTATATAATCTAAGATATGATATGTTTAAAACCTGTCGGACATGTATGTATTGTACTAATATTTATATATTGTAAAAATGAGATATATAATATTTACAAAATAATTGTAAATGTCAGAATGATATTGTAATAGCATAATGAAAAAAAAAAAAAAGAAAAAAAAAACAAAAGAAAAAAGAGCAGTACTTTTCAGAGAAATTTAAACACAGTCCACTGTGCGGAATAAGGGCTTGGCGATCCCTCGCTACGTCCCTACGCGCTTCGCAGTCTCGTCTCACCGGTTTCACGTCTCACGGTGCACGGTGGCGCGTTTGATCCGCGTAGTTACTCACGGCAAGTGTGTTTCCTCGAGCATGGCGGACGAAGCTCGTTCGAATTTCCACGGGACGCAATGAACGTGCGCCGAACTCGCCGAGCGGTGATGCCGTGTGTAACAATCGAGGGAATCTAGTGATCGTGCGGTGCCCGGTCTACGGAAGGTGTCCGGGGCGTCGCGTCGTCGTCGTGATCGGCGCCGTCGGCAGCGTGCGTGTCGCCGACGTGTCGCCGCCGTCGTACAGTGGCCACCGCGCGGAGTCTAGGTTTTTGCCGCCGCCGCCGCCGCCGTCGTCGTCGTCGCCGTCGTCGTCGTCGTCGCCGTCGCCGCGAGTGCGCCGAGCGAGCGAGCGAGCGAGCGAGCGAGCGTGAGTGAGCGAACCGACCGTGGCGGGACCCCCCCCCACGATTGTTGTAAATGGCTGATCGCGATCGGAGAATGAGGCCCGCACGTAGCAGCGCGTGATTCCACGGCCGAGACACTTAAGTCTGAGGTACGGATGGATCCGGGCCGCACCGGCACGGATGAAACTTTATTCACGGCGCGTGGCAGCGTCCGGAGGAATGAGCGCGCGCGCGTTCTAGGGAATCATCGCCGTCGTCGCGTTAGTCGGGGCGAGCGCCGCCCCGGTACCGTTTGTCGTTTGTTTCCCGGGGGTTGTTGGTTTCTCTTTCTCTCGCTGCATCTTTCTTTTTATTCTCTTTCTCTCTCTCTCTCTTTCTCTCTCTCTCTCTCTCTCTCTCCCCCTCTCCCTCTCTCATTCTCTTTTTCTTTATCTTCCTCTCCGTTCCACGCCATCCTCGTCAATTGATCGTTGCCAAACGCTTACGCGAGCGTCCGAGTATTCGGAGTCGAGTGTCATTCGCATGGCGTAGAGAAGCGCGTGTCCGGCGAAATTTGTTTATATGACTCGTCGAAATCTCGATGGATGATCCGCGATGTATCCGTGAACGTTGCGTGACGCGATCGACTTGGAATAGCATCATCGCGGCGCTCTCCTTTGGCGACGAGAGTGAACGCACCGTGTTATTTTTTTATTTATTTCTTATTTTATTTTATTTTATTTTATATCAACGATACACCGATCATATGGTCGCAAGCGCTCCTCCGGGCTAACCCTCGTACGAATCGCACAACGTTATCTGCCGTGGCAGGTGGCGAGTAGCGACAGATCGCGAGTTACCTGGCGTTTTTTTAGAACAGAAGGGATAGAGAAGCGTGTGCCTCTCGTTGGAATTAGACGCTTCTCGGAGCATCGATGGTAATATTTCGAGACCGAGCTCTAATATCGCCATTAGTTTTTCTCTTTCTCTCTCTTCCTCTCCAGATAGCTATCGAATGGCGGGTTGTGAAATTATTTGGTGATATTTATGTACGATTTTAATTTCCCATTTAAATAATAAATGAAATTATAATTAAATACATACACGAAAATCGCGAAAATATATTTACAATTTTATAAATTGTCAAGATAAATTTAATAAGTATTTTTTCACATGTTGCCCTTTATGAAAAAATATTAATCTAAAATGCGTCAATTCAAAATGTTTTACAGAAAATCATTTATAGGGCGCGTATTTAAAATAACTTATCAATATTATTGTTAATTTGTTGATCTATAGATATGATGAGTTTGATTTCATTTCTAATAAATATATGTTTGGAAATGTTATCATGTGTTCTTTTATTGTAAATAGAAGTATTTTTGTTGCTTTATCGTATACTGTTTGTGATTTAGAAACAGGGTAGAAAATGTCAGAACCTGAGGAAAGTCTGGCAGCGCCGGATAGCACTACAAGGGAACAACGAATTGGCTTTTCCCATGGAGATGATGTTCTTCAACATAAAGATGACAAATTTTATCTTGGTACAGTTGTCGAGGTATGCAATTAAATCTGTTCTCTTTTATTAGAATATAAAATTGACACAATGATACAATATTCTTTTTATATAGGTGGACTTGGCAAGGGAAAGATGTCTTGTCAATTTTATGGACAACACATCTTCCTGGTCCTCGTTTAAAGAGCTGACAAAGCTGGCTATGCCAGATTCGGATGTTATGTGTGTTCTTTGCAAAAAATCTCAGCCTAAGACTGATAATGACATTATTGTTTGCGACAAGTGTGGTCGTGGCTATCATCAAATGTGTCATCAGGTATGTACGAAACTACTTATATAGTTAAGATTACAGAAACATTATTGAATTGAAATTGAAATGATTGGATTGAAAAGAAATCTAGAGATATGAAACAGTAGCTTAATTAGAAAAAAACATGCATTTGTAGCCTCAAATACCAAAACAAGAACCAGGTGCAAACACTCACTGGATGTGTAAGAGATGCACAGATAGTCAACCGCGTACGCGTGAATCTTGCGAGCCAAAAACTTCTATGGTTAAAGTAAATATCAGAAAAGTTTGCAGCGGTAGGGACCAACCTCAACCACCACCTGACGACATGACAAAACTGCCATATGATGTAAGATTTAAATATAAAATATACGTTATTAATTTTGCAAATAATTTTAATTTCTCTGATTATGACATAATTCATAAAAGAAGGATAATAGATATCTTTATTATAATTTTAGCCTGATATGTTAAGTTGGGATGCGCATCACAGAGTAAACGCCGAACAAATTTATTGTTATTGCGGACTTAACGGTGAATGGTATGCGCAGATGTTACAATGTGCTCGTTGTAAACAATGGTTTCATGAAAAGTGCATCAGATGCTTAACTCACCCCTTGTACAGCGGTGATAGGTGAGTGCAAATAAGAAAATGTCAATGTATTTAATCAAATTCAATCTATTTCATCTTTTATCTTATTGTTCTGCATTTTTGCATGATTGAATCATACTAATGATTGCAGGTTTTATGTATTTGTTTGTTCAATGTGCAATCATGGGAAAGAATTTGTTCGGCGTTTGGAAATGAAGTGGGTAGATCTGGTGCACCTGATGTTGTACAATCTGACTGTTTATAACGCTAAAAAGTATTACGATTTGGACACTGTTATTATACCTTACGCAAATGACAACTGGTATACGTTACAACTTCCACCACGGGTAAGAATCTTGTATTTTTATCAGAGTACAATCTATGAAACAAAATATTTTTATATATAGACATTTTAATACTTGATGTAATGTTTGTTGTACACTTTCAGATTAGAGATGTTAGTATTGAAATACGCAGGGAATCGATATTGTCGATATTGACAAACAACAGAACAAGATTCAAGTGTGGTAGAGAAATAAAGAAACGCACTACAATATGGGGCCTCCGTGTCAGACTGCCACCACCCTGTCCAGTCGTAAATCTTCCAGCATCCGGCGAAATAGACGATTCCGTGTTACGTAGATGTTGGTTGGGTGTTAACAAAAGACTGCAATATCTTCCTCCACAAATAGGGTTAGTTTAATTTTATACATCTCATATGGCGACGTTAACGTTTGTAGAAATCTATACAGTATATATGTTAGTGACATTTATGCAATGTACAAATTTATTTATTTTAGCCCTGTAAGTTTGCCAGAAAGTACAAAACAATTGATCGCATTGAGGCAAAGCGTGGCCGAGAATGTAGAAATTCCTGTGAATCCCTCAGATTTAGTAATGCGAGGTACAATTTATCAAAATTCGGAAGCGGAACAAAGCTCATGTCCGAGTCCAAGTCCACCCAGTCAATCGACGCAGTCGTTAAGAGAAAGGTATTTTATTTTTTATTTATTTTATAGCAATTTATAAAGTTACTTTCTCGACAATAATAGGAATTTAAGAATTTATATTATATATGCCTTTACATATATACAAGTATAATATATTTTTATATTTTATATAGTGGATTTTATATCAGAGAATTTGCTTTATTTCTGTAGATATAGCGGCGGCGGTTTTGTAAAAAAATCATTCCCATTTCCAAAGTTAAGTTTACAAAGAAGACGTCGTCTAATGGCGTTAGGTAGTTCACGGGAAAGAATGTTACGTAAACATAAGAAAAGGGAGAAAGTGTGCGGAGACGGTACCATGGGAAAATCGCAAGGAGTTCGAGAAGCAAGATACAGAAAAGCGAGAAAATTATTGAAAAACGCCATTGCCAAGGTACAAATAAGATTGCTCTCTTATATCATTTTGTATTCGTGTATATAAATCATATGGTAAGAAGAGCAATACGATCTAATCGCGCGCGATTAGTCTTTCAATTATCTATCATTACCGGAAAAGCGAATTGATCTGTTGCATCGCTTTTTACCACACAAGATGCGACGTTGCATTCTATTTAATGCTAGATTTATGAATAGGATTATTCATCTTTTTTCTTTTTATTTAACGCAGAGTAAATCACGAAGTTCAGAAGCATCCGATTTACCACCAACACCTCCGACTTCTGTTTCTGGACCGCCGACACCACCAGCTGCAACGTCAGGCATGTCCGAGTTATCTGTGCCTAGCTCTGTGGATTTGATGCATCCTTTGCCACCTTCGACACCCGCGGATACGAGCGGGGATGAGACTAGCTCAAGAGGGACTCTCGATTCGTTTATTCCACCGCCCAAAGATTTTGAGGGAAAAAATAATCCGTTCAGTGATTTGGTGGGTACGCCCTGTAGCCTTAATCAAGGAAATTCGAGTACGCCGTTACCTTACAACCAGTGTCCCATCACATTGCCTCTACCGTTGACACCTGTGATCTCGCAACCGCCGGTGATACGTCCAGCTAAGAGGCAGTTATCTGAGAAGGATATTATTATTGACAGAAACGGTCAAGTGAAGCGCAGAAGGCAACATCGACGAGGACGTCCGTCCCAGCAGCAGTTACAGCAACAATTTCAACATACCGCCAGTAAGACGGCGGCTATTTTGCCGGCTCGTAATAATGAAGTTAAAAGTGAATTTGCCAGGAATTTAAGAAGTTCATATAATGGTGCCTCGAGCAGTGCGAGTAGTCAAATTGGGAATTGTGTGGATTATGCCTTAAATGGTAGGAGATTAAGACAGCGGCAGAATAATGATAAATTACCTCCTCCCGATTCTCAACCGCAGAGAAAAAGCAGCATGCCTTCATCTCCAAAGTGTTCGCCTGTGAAGCAAAGTGCGCCCGACATATCTCTGGATGATCTAAAATCATCGGTGAATATTTACTTCGGTGCAGCTAATAGAATAGCTGCTGGTGAAAAGTTTGTCATCAAAGCGAAGAGGATAGGACCAAATGGTCAGACACAATACCTCATCGAATGGGAGGGAATCAATACTTAACGGTAAATAATAATCCGCTTACTACGAATATATTGCAATCGTATACAAATTTTAAGTTGACATCAAGTGTATAAGATGGAGATCAGCTATTGAAATCTTATAATCAATTCCCGATGTTTTACAGCAAAATGATTGTGATGAATTGTTTTGCGTCATATGCACTGCCACTTGTTACATACATTTCATAAAAATGTATGTATTTATCGGCGTATAAGAATATATGAATGTTCTTGTAAATGTATGTCGCGCGTTTCATTGAATTATCAATCTAAAACTTTTTTTATGACTGATAAATTTTATCGCTGGATGCATCTATTTTGATGCGTTTTATCTATTTTTATCTATTCATCTATTGTATATTATTCCATAAAAAGCATACGTTCCATATTAATTATACACCTCATTTGCACATTTATTTTAACAAAGCAAGTACTATTTTAATGATAGTAGGCAAAAAAATGCTCGTCTTAAAAATATTTACAAGAACAATCAGAGGTATTGCTTATCAATTGTAAATAGTGTAGCATAGTAGACTTGCGGGGAGGGATCGATGATGTTAAGCCGCGTGAAAATGAGATTCCGTGTGCTTTATGTCTATTTACAGAACGATTGGCCAATCATTTCTGAATATCAGAGATAAGACCATGAATTATGACATAAAAAGTGAATTGTAACAGACAGTTGTTCCTCTCACTTAAACTAATGTACTAGCGAGAATGTTAGTGGCTAGTGGTAAAAGAGTAAAACAAAGCAGACGCGCGTATATTGCGAAGATTATTTTTCAATACACTTGTGTAGAGATAGTCTGTGGCTTCTGTAACTTCATTGTCTTGGTTTACATTTTACTTTCCAAATAGATGACAATACGATGCAAATCAAAATTTTTCAAGAAGTAAGAAAGAAGAAATTTATTTATTACTATAATTATTATACGTTTATATTTATTCAGTTTACATATGCGAAAATAATATTGAATAATGTGTTAAAAAAAAAATAGAATTGTGCCAATCAGTAGTATTTTTCGTACAGATCAGATTCAAAACGATGTACTTGAGACGATGAAGGTGCAGACTTAGCATTGCTCACTATTATACAAGACTAAAGAAGGCAAAACGGCACACCTTTTTCGTATCATTTAAAACTAATTGCGAATTGACGCACTCGGTGAATATGTAAGTAAATTGGCCAAGTTATCTGTGCAAGGATAACATCGTAAATTTCGACTACTGAAAACTGTGTTAACAGGCAACTCACAATACTGAGCTCATTATATCATGTAGTCGTGCACTGAGAGACTAATCTTTGTGCATTAAATCATTAGATGCTAAATTGCAATTGTACATAAATAGGTTTATATATCTAAACGATCGTGTAGCACACAGTTTAGACACAATAATCACAGTAAAATGTAACAGTGTCACAAATTCTCTTACAATAATTTTTGATACAGATTATTTTATACAACTTTGGATAATCCTACTGGGATTATTGTATAAGAAACATTTTTGTACCTCAGACTATGCACAGAATCTATGGTCATGACTTACTAATCAGAAAATATCTATAAACAACTCTTTAAGCGATATAATCTAGACATTGCAGTTGTATAGCCACTATTAGAATTTCAAATCAAAAGAGCTTATTAGAAAATTTAAATAAGCATTTGATATTCGTTTATAATAATTTTATTATCGAGATTCGCTCTCATGAATTTTGTTCGATATTTTGCAGATACATGTGTTCGTTTGACATATTAACGGGAGACTAGCATAATGTGTGCGGACTCTTTATCATATTTTTTACGAAGAATCTGTCCGGTATAAAGTTTTAATGACAAGCTGATTTTTACATATGGTCGTAATCATATTTTAAATTTTTATGTTTTAGTACAATTAAATGATTCTCATCGATTTTTTAAGTTTACTGGATAAATATAATTATTCTGGAATAGATATTTCTCTTAGATGCGTTTCCCGATATTATAGTGACAAGTCTATAAACAGCTCGCGTGCTTGAATCAACATTTTAAAATGTGAGCATTTTTCTTTCTTTTCTTTTGTGTATCTGCTATTTATTTTATACGCAATGCAATAGTACTTTTGCATTTTGATTTCTTGAAAGAGGCTTAAACAATTCGCGGCCACTGTGGTATGAAATGAGAGATCTTTTACGCGCAAATTGTCTTTTTATCACATAACCATATAAGATATTGAACGAACATAAATAAAAAAACTCGGGAAATCTTCCTTTCGCCAATTCCTTAAGCAAATAATTTTTGTAAAACTTATACAATAGCAATAGTTTCGGCTACGACGAATCACGTTTCGTGTAAAAGTTCTCGCATCGTTCGTAACATGTTGCTTATGATATTATTTTAAGAAATTTCTACTTTACACAAATCATACGTTCCTTACGTAGTTGAAGCAATTTCAGGAACGTCTTTTTCATACCACAGAACATTCTATAGAGTGGTATGTAGGTAATATGAAGACAAAAGAAATGGACACTGCCAAACGTCTAAGTTATATTTAAGAAATGACGTCGAACAACGTTGCACGCTATGATATAATAATTAGACACATTTTCATTCGCGTTTATATGTATATCGTCGCTCACATTATCCTCCCATATACGCGAATGCGAATGAATGGCTCGAGCGCGGGATTTTCGTGACACGTTGCTCGATGAAGTTTTGACAAATCGTGTAAACGCGATATAATTCTTACAAAAGTGTGAAGTGTAGTATAAACTTGCGTTTTCCGCGTTCGAGATGTAAGAGATGCCGCGAGAGAGACGTAAAACCTTGAACATTTATCAAATTGTCGAAAAAGTTGGAAAAATGTATATATTTAATAGTTTTTTTTGCTGCGTGATACTCTTCTAATTCTATAATGATACTGGAGGGGTTGAATCTAGAGTGTATAAAATATGAGAAAGACAAAACATTTTGCGAAGATAATTTGTATTCAATACTCTATTCAGTAAATTGCAGTGAATCATAGAAGCTAACGCTATTGCATTTCTTATGACCATGGCCTGATATTGGCTAATATCTTGTTTCTCTTATGCATATCAATGAAATTGATTACATCTATCTCCATGTTTTACTGATACGGGTATTTTTGAAGCGATAAAATAATGAAGCGACAAAATGATAAAGTACGATGACAAAATGTTAAACTTTATTGATAGCGAAAGTAAAGTAAAATAACTTAAATAATTTAATTAAGGAGACACCAAAGGCAATCAAGACCTTTATTAGTTATCTTAGTTAATGCTCTTATTGAGATTGCTAAACAATATTACTTGCTAATATTTTTTCCCGTTTGGTGCAGCAGATCTGCTACCTCCAGTATCGTTTGTGTGCGACTAAAGTTATCTTATATTCGAGATAAATTTTACTGTAGTCGTATTAAAATATGATGTCAAGAGTGATAAATCGTATAAATTTTTTTCTTGTATCATGAGTTAACTTTGCCATATCACTCGTTTGTTTGATAATACAGATTGATAAAATATACCGATTCTCTTCGGAATTTTCAATGGATTAGTAGTAGATAGCTATAAATTTTGATAAATTGTGTCTATCTTTGGATTTTATAAAATAAAAATACATACGCGGACATAATTATACATTTATTAGAATAAAAAAAGAGAAAATATAATTATGCATTTAAAAAGAAAAAAAAAGGAGAGAATATATTTTACCAATCTGTACTACATAGTCGCAAATTAATATATCTGGGTCTTAAGAGATTAAGAGTTCCGTAACACGCAAAAATTATTTAAAATTCTTAAATTCTCGCACGTCATCTTCTCTTATTTATGATTTGTAATATTGAAGCGATGTGAGGCACAGTTCCGTCGACGATCCCATTTATTTTCTCGTATTGTATGCTTAAGTAGAATAAAGGAGCAACATCCGGCGAATGATGCGCATTGCGCTAAAAGTGATGCGTAAGATTACAAGGCAATCGATCACACGTTGCAACAACGAGCGTCATCGCGATATCGTAGTATTTTGTACCAGAGTTCACATATGATTTCTACAAATCCAAGGATAACGATTTTTTATAATCGTCGAGAACCAGTCGTCGGGTCTCCATCATCGATAAGAAACTATTGTAACGCCATCAAGATAAAACGGTGTGCGTAAATTTTAAATCGCTTGCGAATGACAGAAAAGAGAGGGAAAGCAAGAGAGATTGTCTAGTTAATTATCGCGGCAAAGTTTACATTCGACTATCATGTCGAATCCAGAAGAAACACGTGCGCGATGAGGGAGATCGTGAAAGAAAAAGAGAGAGAGAGAGAGAGAAAGAAGACGAAAGTTAATACTGCCAGTATCATATGTATATATATATGCATATAGATATTATGAGTCCCCCGCATCCTCCTCTCGCCCATCCCCTTTTTTAACATATATAGATATCCTACCAATTGATCTTCAGAATAACGCGAGTAGAGTCGTATACCGTTTATATGGCGATTACAGTGTGCGAGCGAATGGAAGTTCGGCATCTCGCTTCCAGAGCGTATTGTCCGCGATCAGTGTTCTTCTGTATGAGATTTCAATGAAACGTAGAAATTCCGATCTCTTGATATATGTACACGCAACACGCACAGTGTTCTCCGTCGCGTCGATTGTCAAGAAATCTATAATCGCGAGCGTTTTAGGAGAATTACTCTTCATTCATTATATTATATACACAATCCGGAGAAAGAGAAATGTTTATACGATGGTGATAATCAATCCCTCTGATTTGATCCTCTAATATATGGAGGCGGAGGTTTCGCGTTAAAGTGAAAAATTTTTGAGCTGCTCCTCTCGCGAGAGAAAACGCTTTAGTCAATACACGAAATTAACAAACTGTTATTTGTAAATTTTTAGGATATTCACTCGTTGTTGATATAAAATGTTTTCTGCGATCAATCGGGGACTATTTGACAAGATCAGGTTTTAAAGCGAGAAAAAAGATGTGTCAATCGCGTTCGGAATTAATTTTGATTGTAAAATGTATTTTAGGTAATTTTCATAAAATTAAGAAAATGAATTGGATTTAAGTTATCAATTGTACGATGTTATTATTAATGGGATAACACAAAGGCCGAGTCAGTGTATATGCACGATATACATCGATTGATTAGTGGTCGTTCTTCATTTCCGCCGATATCTTGTATGATTCGAGTGCTGGTTGCCCGAATACGTTGTCGTCATTCGTTACTTATTAAAAAAGAACGCTCATTTATCACGATCAAAAGTATTATATTTAGGAAATCTACTTCCATTTATCTCGAGAGGATTACGTTTTCGATTGAAAAAAAAGAATATTGCTTGTGTAAAATGGCAGGGGAAAAAAGATTATTAGTTTAATATAAGTAGCGTATTACACGTTACCGCAAGTTTTCGTACCAGCAACGTGTTCGTGTAATAAATTTTATCTTTAAGTATATAAATATACTTTCGACAATATTCTATAATGTAAGTCATTTTTCACGGGAGTGTTCATCATTTTTCGTGTACGTGTGAGACGCGTTAGAATGGAACGATAACACAATTGATAGTCTTCGCAAAATTTCTTTATATATTATTTGACAAAAAAAAAAAAAACCGCTCGCAATCCAAATTTTTGTAACAATTATTCTTAGCAATGATTAAGACTCGACACGCGATTGCAACTAGGCAGTAAATTTCAGGAGTGCGGAGGTGAGCGAAATTGATCGCCGAGCCGAGATCGATTCTGTAATCCTCGTGCGCAGATAGAGATGATTGTAACACGCGCGAAAATTTAGGCAAGAGTGTGCGTGCGTGTATGCGAATGTGAATTTAATATGTTTATGCGTGTATATGTGTATATTTGTGTATGCGCGATAAATTCTTAAAATGAAATACAAGAAGCGAAATTAATTTGTCATCACAGAAGTGAAAGAGAGAGAGAGAGAGAGGGAAACAAATGAGGAATGAGATAAATAATGTTTGTTTTAATTCTCGGGATTTGATTAAGTGAAAACTTCGCTGGAACATCATACTTGTGTGATTTCGTTTTTTTTTTTGTTTTTTTTTTTTTTTTTTTCATTGCGTCAGGCGAAAACGCTCATCTCTTCGCGAGATCACACGCGAAAGAATAATCGTTTCGCCAAAATTAATGTGTGATAGAAAACTTCATTTATACATACATACATATATATATATATATATATATATATATATATATATATATACACACATATATCTCTGAATACAGATCTCCGAATTTTTACGTTTCTCTGCGTACATTTTTAATTCAATAATAGACTCTGTATATAATACATCGCCTACGCTTGTACGAATATTTGCGTTCGTCGCTCTTGCCGACACCCTTTCGGTTCTTCCCTCCCAATTTTCGAGAAATAGATGCCAATCGACATATCATATCGCTACTTCCGACTGCATTGTACATATATACAATCATCTCTGTGAAGAAGAATCTCCTCCAAAATAAACTGCCAGCCTGTTCGAAGAGTCATTTTCATATGGGAGTCACTGCGCTACTTATGTTGAATTTTCAGTGAGTATAAAAGACACACTTGTATCAAATTTTAGTCATCCTGTTCCCTCGTGATAAAACGTGCGTCGTCATCTGTCTTGCGATGTGTACAGTTAATTATTTCGGTACGCATTTGTCAAGCTTTATGACAAGTTGGTTGAAAAAAACGGAAAGGGAACGGCTAGAGCATTTATATATACATATGTGTATACAATATCCCAGAATCATCGCCGATCGATTAATTTTTATGGATCCTTTTAAACAACTCAAGACTAATTAGACCTTGATGAAAATGTTAGCGGACGCGATTTTTGCTTTTCAATTGTAACTCTCACAAAAATTTATATATATATTTATTTATTTATATTTCATAAAAATCCAATTTTAGCTACAGAATAGAATTAAATTCGTATAACAATGTATCAAATTGAAAGATGACATCAAATTTTTAACGAAAATGATCTATATGTTGTTTATGGTTAATTCTCAAAATTAGTGAAAAAAAATTCATAGCACAATTAGATGATGATCTTGGAATGTATATGCATATATGTATATATAATTAATTTTACTGAATATTATTATTTTAAAACGATCACTGATAGCGCGCTGCCAGTCGTTATTGCGTTAACTACAGAGCTCGCATGTCATTCGATAACGTTGTCACACGACACGACGGCGCTTGCCTGTCGGAAAATCATTTGTTCGTTATTGTTTTACTCAATGCTTGCGTAAAGAGACTGATTCGTGTAAATTTCTTCGCATTTTTTTTATACTTTATTCGTTTTCATCAATCCGAGTAATCGCGGAGATCCACGTATAAGAAGAAAAATTAAAAAAAAAAGGGGAAAGGAAAAAAATTAAAGCGAGAAGAAAGAATGGTTGTCGATTTCACGATGACCGATGATGACAAAAAAATCGCTGCTGTAAAGAGAGAATAATAAATGATACGTGTAAACTTAATGAAATGGGCAATATTTCGGCATCCCGACAAAATCCTATCTCTTATAAATATGAATATATTGAGGCAAACTCTAAGAATATAGAAATTATTAAAAGACGGTAAACTCTATTTTTTTATTAAATTTGTGCGGAAATTTGACGATCAATTTTCTGTTATTTACTATATGATAGGAGCGGAAGATGTAATTTACTTTTGTAGCTTGTGACATTTAGACAAAATTGATCGAGTCTCTCGAGAAAAATTTACATTTCTAGCACATTCATTATTTTGCGATTTATACTGTGTGTTAAAAGTTATATTAATTATTCATGAGAGTGGGCCAGGTCAGGGAGAGGCTCAGAAATTAGTGACGCATGAAGTGTTTCTGACCCCCCCCGGATGCGTTTCGTCATGTATACACATACGATGCTCTTCCTGAACGTAACAGTGGTTCTCAAATCTTTTTTATGTCAAAATTTTTTATGCTTTTTTTGCCACAAAAGATAGTCATAGTAAAATTAACTGTTTATTGCAAGAGGTAACTATGACATTCTACTATTATGTCAATTGTTATCGTTTTTTAAATTATTTTGATTAATTTCATTAAATTAGAATCTATATTGTGAGCTGGGATCGTGTGGTAAGTATATGATAAGAAATAATGAACATTCAATAAGAAAAAAAAATTTTTGGTCGCCTCATACAAATTCTTTTCAATCGTAACTGTATTTTTATCAAATATATACAATAATAACACAGAAAACAACGTAATAATCAGAAGAAATTTATATAAATAAAATTGATAATTAAATAATCTTAACATTTTTTCAATATTTTAAATATGATATAGATATTATTGATAATAATTTTATAACTTATAATTTTAGTCACGCATATATTAAATATTTTAAATACGTTACGAAGAAATGAGATAAGCACATAGTTTCAATCTGACTGTATTACTTATCATTAGAATACTCTTTCATTTATGCGGCGTATACAATAATCAAAAAGTGCAATCATTTTATTATGCATTAAAAAATTTAATGCGAAAACACAAGCGAACGGAATAAAATTTTGAAACAAATAATTTTCTGATGCATCAAACTGCAAAAGATTCAATCCGTAAAAAATACATGTTATTAATTAACTTAATATAGTAATACATAATATATCTTACAGTATATAATTTACAATAGTGAGCACAAACAATATCACTATGGATCTGTTCTTCATAGCTGAACTGAGTTGAACTGGCTTCAGTTTAGAGTTTATCTTCCTCCTTCATATGTGGAGAGAAAAAGATAAACTCAGATCTTGGGCAACCAGTTCAACCCATTGTCAGTTCAATTATAGAGAACAAACTCTCTACTGCATATATAGATTACACTGTACAAACTGATAGAAAACTTTACAAAATAGCTAAATGTATCCACTAGAATGTAACAGCATTAACCCATTCAACCCTTAGGAGTTGATATAAATAATTTTTGTATATATATTTATTAATACTGCATCTTCATTATGAAGATGGCAAAAACAACTTTTCTTTGTGAGCATATTACAAGATGATTATTCATTATTCATTTTAAACAGCCTACACAGATTGTCAATTTAAAAGTATACAATCCTAGATATCTTAAAAGATATATTCATATTAATACATATTGACAATCTGATTATATACTATCGTAACTAATTTACTCCAAGCTAGAATCCCTCATTTAATAAATTATACCTGAAGAAGAAGATTTGATTTTGTTGCCAACCTCACTTGTATAGATATATATGTATATAATTACTGTTTATGTCAAGGTGTCATCACCGATGCTAGAGAAGGGAATATTTCTGCTTGCAACGGTCCGTAATCAACTTCCTCCCCGTCTACGGCTATGTGTCCATTCGTTCCTTCTATAGGTTCTATCCGGAATGCCTTTACAGGTATCATATCAACACCAGGACAAGTTACATGAGTCCCGCTACTTAGACCTAGTAAAAACTAACAAGCAGACATAGGTGATAAATACTATACAGTTTTTTCTCTGATCTTCTATGCTGTTTTTGCATACAACTACTTACTTGAACCAAGTTAGACCGTGTGATACCGGCTTTAACTATTAAAAGCCAAATAACTCCGTCTGCCAGCCTAGCACGTGGTGCAAAAAAATAATCCTGTCCCAAATGCGTTTGATAGGCCGCATGTACCATTACGAATTCCCCTGAAATTGTTGAAACATGAAATATCCATTTATCCGAGCCTATTCGAATCATATATGTTATCTGTAATAATCATAATGTATAGCAACTCTATAAATATGCTTTTTTGAATGCATCGTATTACAATTGAGATTATGCTACATTATATGAAAAATATTTTTTCAATCACTATCCACACATTGTATTCGGCATTTTATTGAGCGTTACATGTGACGTTGCTATAAATTTAACTGGAGTTAAAGGGTTAATAAGTGATGCATTAGCGCAACAACCATTGCACCATATAATATGACAATTACAAAAAAATATACGTTATTAAACTCGTCTCTTTCTTGCGCGCAAACTTTATAAATTACAAATATCAAAATTAAAATGTTTTCTTTCTACTACATATGTATCTTTTAAATGTTTCGACAAATATCTCAGATAAACATATGTAGAAATTAAAAGAAATTTATCTTAAATTTTGAAGTGAAAAATTTTTAATCTATATGTACACTTTTTTGCGAGATCAATGTGATACATTTATATATGATGATTTTACGTAATTTAAATAATTGTTCCAAAAAATCCATATATAATTATATATAAAATTTGTCTTTTTACCTTGCACCGTTGTCCAGGAATCTGAGAGTTGTGTAGTCAACGCTGGAAGCGTTGACGGTGGTCCGTACATAACTTGGTTCTTACAAATGTTTTCCGTATCTAATGCCACACGAGATTTATCACTTAATATAAATCTTATAAATTCGATAAACATGTCCGATTAGTAACGTACCAATCTCCGTGCTATCATTCTCGCCAATGCTGTGATAACTCGAATTAGCCGAGCCTGTGCTAAAGTAAGTTGATTTCGCCGATACAGCGGAATAAAAGCTGCCTAGTCTGTTTCTTCTATCGATTTGTGTCTCGAGAGCCAGATTCTCAGTTACATCGTTATCACCGTTTAATTCGTTTATGGATGATTCACCGAAGGCATCGTAGTAGCTCTTTGATTCTGGTGTGGTACAATACCTTCACACATATATACACATCTTTCATATATATACATATCTTGCAGATGTCGTAAGTAAATTTACTAAAAAGCAGACGAGACATAGATAATATATATATATATATATATATATGCATATCACTTTCTCTCCTTGTTATCTTGGTAACTAATGCAATATTTTATGTAAAAAATTCTTAGCAATATTCACAGAATCAGAGAGAAAGAGAGAGAGAGAAAGAGAAAGTGTCAAATAAGAAATCATTAAAATTCATTTTCGAAATAATTGACATGCGACATTATGTTTAATTTATATACTTAATATATAAAACTATAAATTTTTTGTACTTGTTTTAATGGACTTTAAAAAATTAAAATTATTACATTCAAATATGATTGTAACAAAAAAAAAAAAAAAAATAAAAAAAAAAGAAAACATTTGTGCAAAATCATTTTTAAACACTGATTCAATTTTTACATCTCTCTAAATATGCGAAGTTTCAAAAGCTCGTTGATGGAATTTCCGTGAATTACGCATGTTGAAATCATTTAAACATCTGATGCGTGGCACTTCGTTTATAAAAAGTTGTATTGATATGTATGAATGTGTAATTATTTACATCATTAGCATAACTGCTACATTATGATAAAAAGTTCGTTATCTGTTAGATATTGCGAACAACTATTACCTGTCCAGTTCATCGCCGTAACTTCTCGAATGCGACAATATATTCTCCGTAGGATAGTCCTTGCAGTATATTTTACCATTTTCTAACGGGGAAACCTTGTTGCAAGGTAGATATGATACTTTGCCCTTATACGTCCTTAGTCCTATTAGACGGGCCAAGCTCCATACGGTGAATCTTTGGCCTCCGATGGCGCGCAATCGTTCACTTTCGATGTCAATATCGGCCAGCAGACCCCAACCCACCGATAAAAATGAGAAAAGAATCTGATTCCTAGTCTCTACACGTACGAGGTCCATTGGTGTTCTCTTGCACTTGACTGCCGATAACGCGCTGATAAGCAAGGGATTACGATCGTATGGTTCTCTGAAATATCATCATTTTATTTTTAAGATGGCATAAGTTTATCAATGTCATAAAGGTAAAAATATAAAGACGAAGATTAAAAAAAAGTCTTAAGCAGATATAATCGGTATAATATAATATGTTATCACATATAAGACGAACTACGCAGCAACATAATTCAACTGAAAAATTATATATGCATATACGGTATTAGTAAAAAAAAAAAAAAAAAAAAACAATGATTATTATGCCATATAAGACTCGAGATGAACGTATAGGGTAGACGTACTCTTTAGCATAAGCGATGGACTTGGCTAATCCGTTGCCGGAACCACATGGTATTACTCCGAGGGGTAATTCACGTAAAGCCTTTTCCCAATCGGGCCTCTGAAAGAGTCCGTTTACCACTTCGAAGACGATCCCATCACCGCCGACCATCAGCAAGCCGGACCACTGATAGATATCTCTCGTGCGTACGAATTCGCGGGCATAATTGGGACACTTGGTGATGTGAATCTCGTAGGATCTCTCCGCCTCCGATAGAATCGGATGGATCCTCTTCTGGAAGGTTTCCCTGCCCCTACCGGGTCCTGACTTCGGATTCAACAGGACCAAAAGTTTCCGATTCTCCCCCGGACATGCTGAAACATTAACGTGGTCCGAATCATTTATAAATTCGCAAAGTTATTAATGTAGATTTCGCTGAGATCTCATCTCGTTCAAATCTCGACAAATTATGTATGAGATACCCGTTATTTAATTTTAATTGTTCAATATAATCGGAAGAAAGAAGAAATGCAGAATCGTGCATAATTATTTTTTTTAAAGACACATATTAGGATAAATATTCACTTATATTTATTTTTCATTGGGCACGCTTCTTCCAGTCGATACACAATTAATTTAAGAGATAAATAATAGTTTAATAACAATTTTGTTTTTAAGCTGCGAAACAGAAATGTAAACATTTGTCACATATCTAAATGACACGCGATATATAACGAAAAAAAAGATTAATCTAAAATCAATATAAATCAATATCGTATTAAAACTTCACGGTATCCCCCCGCAGTAGGAATTATGACGTCAAAAGCAAGAAATCATATAAATCTCTTTCTTGCTAAATACAAAAGTTTTTTCCGAAATAAATAATTTCTTTTTATATTCCATCACTTATGTTCGATAATATGAATAAATAAGATATATCAAAAAATCCTTCTTTTGTTATCCAGAATGTATGTATTCATCTTCATATATTTTATATTTTACAAAAGTAGACAAATTGACCAAGAATTATTAATACAATCACGATAATGATAATGTAAGAAAAAACACATTTATTTGACGTTATCTCGCAAGAAATTCGCATAATTTCTTGCTTTTCTGCTATTATAATTTAATGTAAGCTGAATAATGACGTTCACGTCACACATAAAATTTAACATTTATTTAGTTTCTGCGCATATATTTAATAATATATTTTATACATAATACATGATATATTTTAAATAATAATATAATATATTTTTTTAGTAACAAGTAATGCTACATGCGCACGCGCCAATGTACATAACATATACAAAATTTCTAAAAACGCTATTTGAATTATTATACTCATTGATTTATTATCTGATTTACGTCAATACAACTTGATTTACGTTAATATAAGTAATATAATTGCTATTAATAAAGCAGAAAATATTGATATTTGAGGAAGTCATTTAGAATCGTTGTTTTTATTAAAATAATGGATAATAAAAAGTTGTCTGTTTTCTTTTATTTTGCATGCGATGTTTTATTCAATATGTGCTTATATATTTTTATTTACTTTTAACTTTAAGGACTAAAAGATCCAACTATTTTCTAACCACAGAACATATTTTACAATTATAATTTGCACAATCATCCGCGCAAGATTCTTTCTTCCGAACGTCACTTCCGTTAATTAACTCATCAATACCGAAATCAGAGTGTATTTTCAGATGCAACAATATTGATTTTACAAACGTACATTTTTAAAAAGCCTGGATAAATAATAGTCCTAGCTTACAAAATAAAGATTTGCTTTATTGAGAGATTAGCATTAAATTACACATCTTTACGTAACATTTCTAATGACAAACGCAAGCTTAATGTTTATGTAACCTGAGCTTGTCATGGAATATTAATGCCTTTTTTTGCAAAAATAATTAAATTTAATCATTGGTTAACTTGCAGGATGACAACATCAAAAAGAGAAAAAGAGAGAGAGAGAGAGAGAGAGTTTTTAAACATTTCTGTATTATATTATACAAAATTATTATTACAGTGTTAGAAATTTTGATGTATTATCATCCTGCAAGTTAATCATTGATAGATATAATTACATTGATAGAAACAGACATATAGACATATTTATTAGAATATAAAAATATTAACAAATAACAAAATAGATCTACAAAAAAATATTAATTCTTTTTATGTTATTCTCTCTTATTTCATTATTTATCCTTTGTCAAGATTATTTTTTATTTTGTGATAAAAGATAAATAAAAGCTAAGTTATTAATCTGAAACATTGAATGATATGAATTGTTCGAAGATTAGTGTGAATCGAATGATAATGCGGATGATGTATCTGATATTTTCTCTAAACTTATCAAGAAATCTGCGCTATTGTGAAAGTTGATATTATATTGATAACAGAAATGACAGAAAATGCCGCAAGCTCTCTACGTTGAAACAAGAATAGTCTTGTTCAGAAACAAATTCAAATGTTCAGAAGTTCGAAAACAAGCATCTTTAATTTGCCTTTAATTTCATAAGTAATAAACGATTTATGATAATAATCACATAGCGGTTTAAATATCCAGAATTTTTTCGATAACATTAAATGACACTCGATCAATTGAACAAGAAATTCTTATGAGTATGTGTGTATTTTATTTGATTTTATTTTGACAGATAACTTGTAAATAGACGAGTTACTTACGATGAAAAAAAAATTCAACAAACTACTGTTAAAGCATATTTTTTTTTAACCACTCTGTATATCGCGATAATATCATACGGCTTGCATAACTTGTTGGACGCATGCAACTCGACGGTATTTTTACGAATACGTTTGTCTAATAAGCCTTTCTATGATACTTTCGAACATCTAAAATTATTTAAATCGACACAAATTGTGCTTGGATGAAAAATCTGTTACGGAAACTTATTGCTTTCTGAAAAATGTGATACAAGTATTGGAGCTAAAACAAAGGAATCTCTTTGAAAATCTTCGCAGTGCTAAATCGCTTTAAGCAATTAATCGCTTATTGTTTTCAATCTTTTGTGTTGGTTTTATCGGAGAAAAATGCTTACGTAAATGCAGACTGCGACTCGTGCTCAAGGATGATTCGTTGCAATTATTTCTGTTTTCGTGTCACTCAATAAAACGGATACAAACTAATATTTCAAGTTTGATTGCGTCAATATTACATAATTAAGGTAGATAAAACACCAATTAAACGCACAATAAAAACATCGTGTCGAAAAAGCAAAGTAAAATGTGAATTTGTAATGAAATTTGCTTTCCAAAAATTACTAACAAAATAAGGAGATAAAATTATCGTTTCTATGCACAAAAATATCTATCAATATATATGTGTAAGTGCTTGAAAAAAATTATGTGGCTTGCGACTCATGCATTTAATCTATGCTAAAGCATTCCCGCAACCGCATTATGCAATTTGTTATTCTCATTTTTTTCTAATTATTTCAAAGTTTATTTTTAACGATTACAGCAGATTTATTGTGATAGCTAAACCAATGAATATCAAGCGATAATCTTCGAGATAAACATGTATTTGGTTGATGCGTTTTACAGAAATGCATTTCACAAATGGACACAAATTGACCATTGAGTTTTAAGATCGTATTGTGTACTCGAAGCTTCATTAGAAAGACCCCGGACTTTGTCACCGTTGTTGTAGGACAAGTGTTATTCTCGCAATGGACTATTGTCGTTCGAGTACGCGATGATTTCTTAGTTTTTGCATGTGCGACAGGTAATCGGAAAATAAAGTGACAGAGCAAAATTGAATCACCAGAAAGAAAGCGCGACTCGATTACGAATGTTAAAATTTTACAATGTCGCGTTAAAAGAAAGGAAATTAAAGCCAGAAATCATGTTGGGCAAAAATGTTTCGTAATCGCGAAACATTTTTACACAACGCACATACATCGCAATAAATGATAATATTATTATAACAAGCGAACTCACAAACGATGTTGAACGATTATAAAACTCAAAGTCATTTAAGTTGCGACTTATGTAAATCGTACTGTTTCATGCAGCTAAACGTACGATCGGTGTGGAAATCAACGCGATATCGCAATTGTGGACAAAGTCTGACAAACCAATCGAGTAAAATTGTATGCGCATTGCATACAGATCAATTATTCACGGTTAATTAACGTATATATAATTAAATTTACTCACACTATATTTTCGTAATTAATGACTTTATCATATAATTACATAAATAACCAATTAAATAATAATCATTTTATCGCACGATCTATAAGTCGAAATTAAATTGAAGATTTTGAAAAATAATTTTAAAAAACAATGTATTTAAACAAATTTTGTTAGCCGTTGATTTAATTCGCCAAAATTCTAACTTTCGATATTAATTAATCTTGGAATGGTGGTGAAGAATATATCGAAACAACAATAAACTCGTCAACATTGACGGCTTCTAAATAATTTCGTGGATTTTACATGAATTTTTCGCGGATAAAGAATTGAATGTTAAAATTTTTTAATTATTAATACATTGCAAATAGAGACAGTTTGAAGTTAAGTTTTTTTCTCTCATTTTCAAGATTTAAATATATTTCATAGAATTGCATTGCAAAGAACATGAGTCATTGTTTTCAAGATTTCAATATCTCTCTATGGAGTTTCTCAACAAGTGAAATATTATTCGCATTGAACGTCTTTTCATAATATGAAAAATATCACGCGCGTGTACATGTTCTTATATCTTCATTGTTGAAATTTATGAGATT
Source organism: Cataglyphis albicans (assembly GCA_038406275.1). NCBI lineage: Eukaryota > Metazoa > Arthropoda > Insecta > Hymenoptera > Formicidae > Cataglyphis > Cataglyphis albicans. The sequence goes on along the minus strand of JBCAUJ010000016.1, from coordinate 4,056,885 downwards.
ACGACACACGTGTAATTACATAGATTACGAGATTATATAAGAACTAGGGGAAACGGAAACAATTTACAGAAATTTTAGACGGTGAAGTGTATTGCTCCTAAATACGTTATTAGCCCCCCTTCTCCCTCCCTCCGCTCGATAAAATTTCTATTTGCATATAAAAGAATAGTATATAAATGAGAGAGAAAATATTATAATTTTATAAGAAATATTTATATATAATAGAAAAATATAACGTGAGAAAAATGTAGATTGTTTATAATATCCTTGATAATCCATTGTTTCCTGATATGGCAAATATAGAAAAATATAAAAAAAAAAATTTCATAATCATATTTCTCGAGATGTAAAACCATCGAATAAGATTTTGTACGCTAATTTCGTAATATATTCGGGGATTCTCTTGATAATTTTAATTGATAATGATACGCAATAAAAATTATTCGCGATATTTCGCAAAATTAGCATGTTTGACAGGTGAAGAGTCGATAAGAAAATTAGCGGATATTATTCTTTATATACTAATGAAATAATATTTTCTATTTATATACACTCAATATTAGCTAATTGTGCTATTAATACATTTCGACCTCGCAAACCGAGCTTACTCAGAGATTCAAGAGACAGTTCGAACGTGTTTACATTTTTCGGATCTTTGTTTATCGACGTATGTTGGTATTGTTTTTGTTTTGTCGAGGAAGAGATGTCTTGGAGAAATTGTCAACGCCAATTGGGATCAACAAAGATATCAATTGAAATAATTTAATGTCCGTGTCACTGTCCTCTCCTCTCTTACTGACATAGATAATTAAATCAACATAGGATTTGCGAGTTAATTATCACGATTTGTTTGTTTTTTTTCTTTTTTTTGATTACTAAGTGAGGGAAACTGACGTATTAAAACCATAACCCGCGTAATAGCGGTTGCTACAATCAAAAATCCAGATTGATATCAGTAAATGATAATAAGTGACGCTGAAGAACGACTCGTCAAAACTCTATTATTTTTCTTCATCGAAATGCGTATATACATATACGAAACTCACCCCCTATCAATGTTTCCAGATTACCATGGCTGGGGCTCATCAGATTCTTGGGCACCGGCACGTTGGCGACTAGACATTTAATCGCCAGCCGCCACCTGCTGGCCTCGCGCAAGTTGTCCTCGTACTTGTCAAAACTGCGGAAGCGCAGAGTGATGGTCATGCGTTCGCGTCTCATCGCGCCCTTCATCCGCATCTTTTTCAGCGTGTACGCGTATATGTAGAGATAGGCCGAGGTGTCGTTCTCGTCGTACTGTTGCTGCTGGTGAATCTCGCCGGATTCGACCAGCTTGAGTTGCGACTTGGACGCGCCTGGTCGGCAGGCGCAGCTTCCCGCGTTCCTGCGCTTCGAGCGCATGCACCTGCATCCGATTATATCTCCGAGAGCGATCGTTTCGGTTTTGGCGGTGCCGTTGTGCTCCTTGTGCAGGCTCAGACCCTTTTCCGTCAGCCGGACTTTGTAATATGTGTTTCTCCTCGATGTCACGTAAAAGATCTCCTCGAGGACGGCGCTCGAGTTTCCCGGAACGTTGTCCTCCATCGTTGGCCGGTGATGCTTGCTCTCGACCATTTGACAAGATTAGAAGGGACGGGAGGGGAAAGGAAGGAGATAGAGCAGGACTTTATACACTATATACGAACCAATTTCTTTCTCACCCCCCGTCTCTCTCTCTCTCTCTCTCGTCTCTCGTGTTATCGGTCAACTGTTATTTTCGTCGGATATATATTTCGGGATTCTTATCTTTTCTTCCCGCCGATCTGCCCGCGTGTACTGCATTCAATGTGGCGAAGATCGCGTGGGAATTCCGACGGGAACAAGATTCACGATAATACCTCGAAACAAATGATGCTCGTCGACGTATGTTATCGCCACACGGATGTTTACCCCGTGATCCTCGGTCTTCTTCTCGATCTTCTCAATAACGTAATTAGCGACAACCGGCTGTTTTGGCGGCCGGCGGCCCGATATCGATTCCCCGAGGGTAGCACGTGCAAAAGCGAGCAAACCGGGCGCGAGTTGCTTTTCCGACGATGATTATCATCGAGGAAATCCTTCTCGGCGAGACGGAGACACGATCGAAACGTTACGAGAGCCTACCCCACTGTATCTCGTCGATGCACGTAGTTCCGTGTGACAAAAAAGGAAATGAAAAAATCACAGACGCGTTTCATCGATGATCTGGCAAACGGACAAGCCCGCACCATCCGTGCCCTTCTCTCACTTTGACAATAAGTCACGCGAGATCGAGAACGAAATATAATCCCGACGCGGTCGTTCTTCCCTCTCGGTCAATTCTTCAACGAAGTGTGACCGACCGATGTCCGCGCGACTCGATGCCACTTGATGCCAATCAGAGAAATGCACGCACGGGCAACGGGCACGCGAAGTGACGCGAGGCCGAGAACCGAGACCGGGATCTCTCGCTATCGTTTCAGGCCCGTATTTATCGGGGCTGCTAACCCTGCAAACCAGCAACGGCGTCTCTCCCACCATCGAGTTACCCTCTCTACATGGTATATGTATGTTCATTGTATATATATATATATATACATACAATCTCGCACTATACCATTCCGCCCCCTTCCCTTCTACTCATTCCTCTCCCCCCACTCCCCGCCCGTTACAACGAGCACTACCATTATAAAGCGCACATTCTTAAGGCCGAGTCATACTGGACTTAAAGTACAGGATGAAAACCATCGGCGTACTGAACTCTATATTTTTTTGTAAAAAAATTTTTAATGAAATCCCTTTTGTGAGAAATAAATCTTTTTTATATAGTTATTTTTTTTTTATTATTTATTAATTATTTGACGTATTAAGTATCGCGAGAGAAATGTTCTTTTTGGCATCGCGATGAAAACTCGAAAAACCACATTCAAAGAACAAAAAGTTGCTCAACAGATATTGGACACATTAACATTTATTTCTTCATCTTTTTTGTTAATTAGGATATGAAACCTGAGACAAATGAGAAAAAACCGATGGTCGATCTATTAAAAATAGATTAATGATGCATTAATATATTTTCTTTGTCGCTTTATATTCTCACACTGTTTTTTTTTTTTTCGTTTTTCAAATAGTTTCATGCAACAAAATAAGGTATAATAAGCTCTTGTTCCGCAAAAAATTATAAATTTTGTTTAAGATGAAGAAACATTATTTTTAATCAAAATAGCCAGCCACTATATGTTTTTAATCCATGATAGAAATCCATCAAAAAAAGGAAGAATGATAACTATTAGTAAAACATACACATGATACGCTTATTATGAGAATTAAAAGAAAAACATGAGAGATTAAATTCACAGTTATCATATATGTCAATATGTCAAAGTGACTGGAAATTTTTCTGCAAATAATATGGTCCATTGTTGTTAATTTGCTATCTGCATCAATACAATGTCATTATATCGATTTAGCAAATTTATTAGGAAATATACAAAGTTAATGATGCTTGATACGTTCCGGCAACGCGAAACAGCTTTAATTTTTCGCACGAAGACGAAGTGACATATAATTGCACGAACTCTATGAGCGCACGATAAAGTGACGGACAAAGAGATAATACGAGCCCATACCCATAAATAATTTTTCTGTAAACAATGATAAAGAATTCAAGGAAACTCGATATTCATTAAAAGCGAGTATGTAAACAAAAAAAAGAAGAAAAAATTCGAAAAATACGAATTCGAAGAAGGAACTTTTTCCTTTATCCACTACCTTTTTATCTTACAAATTTAAGGAAAGTTTATTTTCTTTAAATTCATTTTGCTATTTTCAAGAAATGTATGGTCTTGGACACTGAATTGCACATTGCTGATATTATTATTATATATATTCCTTATACAAAACTTCTTTTCAAAAAATATGGATATTGCTAAAAAATTTTTAATGTAATTTTTTTATTTTAATTTATAGAAAATTCATAATAAATATTTTTTTTCCATTATAAAACAATTATTTAGAATTTTTAGTTTATTCTATTTTTCTATTATAGTCTAATGTTTATTTTAAGAAATATATATATTATATGAATTGTAAAAGTATGTTATATGCTCTTATGATATAATTTTATAAACTATATTTTATAAATAATCTTTTATATAATATTCATTCTTTTTGACAAAATTTTTTTATAAATGACAATAATAAAAAGTTTTACATTTTATTAAAATGTTATATATAAAAGAGAATATCACTTTTTTTTATAGTGAGTATTTACAAATTATCCGATATAATTTGGAGCAGACGAAAATATAATTGTACTTTTTTTGTTATAATTCAATTATTATTTTTGTAATGTATCTTAAAATATATGCACCAAATTGATACATTCTTTTAAATACATTGCCGATTAGATAAAGCAGCTGAAGTTATCACGTTTCGTACAGTGAACTTTGTCTCATTAATACTTTAGAAATGATTATATTATTTCAAAAGAAGAAGCGAGAGAGTCACATGGTTTAATACACACACACACACACACACACATAT
>JBCAUJ010000016.1:4037759-4048278 GCA_038406275.1 Cataglyphis albicans | reverse complement strand
GTGTGTGTGTGTGTGTGTGTGTGTGTGTGTGTGTGTGTGTGTGTGTGTGTGTGTGTGTGTGTGTGTGCGTGTGCGTGCGTGCGTGCGTGCGTGCGTGCGTGCGTGCGTGCGTGCGTGCGCGCGTGTGTAATTTTATCATTTATATAAGATAATTATTTATCACTGACCAATACGAATAAATATTTGAATATGAAATATTTCAGGCGGTACAGGTGTCAGACGAGATTACAAATTGGCAAATAAATATTTCAGCTTAGCTAGTCAATCTGGTCATGTACTAGCATATTACAATCTCGCTCAGATGCACGCCACTGGTACTGGAATGATGAGAAGTTGTCCGACAGCTGTAGAATTAATGAAAAACGTTGCCGAAAGAGGAAAATGGAGCGATCAATTGATGATGGCGCATAATGATTATAGAGACGGCAGAATAAACGAAGCCTTTTTGAATTACGCTCTATTTTCCGAAATGGGTTATGAGGTCGCGCAAAGTAATGCGGCATTTATTTTGGATAAAGGAGAGACGGACGTTCTATCAGAAGAGGAAGGTTTAGTTAGAGCTTTGGCGCTGTGGGCGCGAGCTGCCGCGCAAGGATATTCTGCGGCACAAGTATAGATCCTTATTTTACTAATAAATATATGCAGGTGAAATTTGAACATTTTCAGCGTTTTATTTTGTTTCAGGTAAAACTCGGCGATGCGCATTATTACGGCAGAGGAACGAAAATCGATTATGAGGCCGCTGCGGGTCACTATCGTTCAGCATCCGAGCAACAGCACAACGCTCAGGCCATGTTCAATTTGGGATACATGCACGAACGTGGTCTAGGTTTAGCAAAAGATCGTCATTTAGCTAAGCGATGTTACGATTTAGCCGCGGATGCTAGCCCTGATGCCCGAATACCTGTAGCATTAGCCTTGATCAAACTTTCCTTCCTATTTGGCCTCGATTATTTGCAGGAATTCAGTTTGGTCGATCAATTGGATAAGTGGGATCAATTGCTGGGACAAAACTGGGATTTATATCTTATCGGATTTCTCACAGGAATGCTCAGTCTTATTATATACTTCCGCAGACCGCAACCACCTCCCCCACCGAGACCTCCTGTTAACTAAATTTTATACTTTCATTCATTATATCTCATATACATATATATATAAATATACATAGATTTTTCTAGATTAAGCTTGGAAAGAATTTTATAAGAGATTCGTATTCGCGTGCGAGAAATCATTTTTGATAATACGATTCGTCTTTCCGATGATGCAGGTAAAACAACCTCGCGTTCACAATATTTGAGTGTTTTAAATGTGTGTATCATAGTAATTTATTTCTAACACATAGACTATTGGAAATAATTTACTTTTAAATTTGTCGAGGATCGTATAATACTACCTTTGACATTGATAATTTTTATTTTGCTTAGCTCTACAATTTTCTTGTATGTTTAATTGATTAATACGCAGACTTTGAGCTTAGTTCCTAGTTTATCAAATTCCATTACTACGCTCAATGTATGTCGTGTGAATAGAAATATCTGTAAATGAACAAGTTTATTAGAAACAACTGATTTTTTCTTTTGGCGAAACAATATAATCAAATTCACTCCATATGTCATATTACTTTTATAAAGATATAGTATTGATGGTGATGTTTTTGCAGCAATATAGTTTTTTGCAATGATTTTGTACTATTAAATCAATTATAGCTTTCTTCAATAACACAAATTTATAATTATCTTAGATTACACACATAATACATATATTAAGACATTATAAAACATTGCTGTAATATAATTACGAATTAAAAAGTTGTTGATTATTTATCTAATAAAATTGTTTTATTGCCAAAGAATATTATAATCTTGATACGCATGATATTATAGCGATATATTGTTATACAAACAATTGTGATCGCGCAGTCAGATTGATTTGTCTGCAAAATTAAATGAGGCAAAACTGATAGTGATATGTAATACATATGTTAAATGATGCTAATTTTATTACATATTGTTGTTACGCAACTTGCATTGTTCTATTGCATTATACATGCAGGAATATACCAGAATTTATGATGCCTCTACAATATTGCTAAGGAAAACCAAAACTAAAACATATTTGTTTATTTCATTGTTGAATTATAAGTGAAAAAAATGTTATTAAAAAAATAATTTGGAATATTCTGCATGTATATAAACATTATATATTATTTATATATTAGTTAATATTTTGTTAATATTTTCTTATTTTGTAATAATTTATAAATATTGTATGAGAATAGTATTATTTTAATTAATACTATTAATTATTATTTTTATTTGTGTACCTTACATATATCTATGTATGTTATATATTCTTGTAGAATATATATTTGGTTCATTATCTTTACTATGGCAACACACAAACGGAGGCATATTAAATCAGAAGTTGACGTTTAATGTTGTGGAGATAATGTTCAGTACAGTTGTGAGATCGAATTTAAAAGTTTTTCCCATTCGATCTTTAAATCTCGACTTGACAATATGTTTTTGACATAGTTCAAAATACAAAGTTGTAAAAAAAAAAAGGTTGATAAGCACTCTATGCAATGACGCATAATTAATAAATAATGATATTAAGATGCTTAGAAGAAAGCAGAAAGAAAACAAGAAACCGGAAAAGAAAGTGCGGAAAAAGTTTTTGGACGAACACGAAACATTGTCCTATGAACAGCAAATTCTAGACAACAATAAGCAATTGTCACGGTATGTTTGAGAATAAGAATGATGCATCTTGCAGATTTAATTATATATGTTTTTCTTTTCAGGCTACGAAGTCGAAATGAAGAACTCGAACACGAGGTAAAAGTTCTAACGAAGAAATTCGAGCAGTTGAAGGAGGATCAATTTGACGTCATAGCACACTTGGAACGAAACTTGGAGGCAAAGATAGAAGAATCTCGAGAGCTGAGCGAACGTTTATCGGCTTTGGAGGAATTGCGAAAGCAAGAACAAGCCGAGTATAAGAAAAAAGAAAGCGAGATGGAGTTTGAATATCGTACTATGGAGAATAATTTAAGCGCGGAGGTGAAACTCGCAGGTAATATACGTCGTGGATAAGACATGAACAAAATAGAAAAATTATATTATTAATTATTAAAATGTATTATAATTTTTCTACAAGTTTTATTTTTTTTTTAATCAGCCGGAAAGTTGAATGCTTTAGAAGATTGGAGATTAGCCCGCTTAGATCTAATGCACAAGTTCGAGGCACAAGAGGAGCAAATCGCGAAACAACAGGAGTTGCACAAAGCAACACTCTACGAAACGGAGAAATCACTTATTATTGCAAAGGCTAAGTTAATAACTTGTCGATTAAATATTCATCATTGTATCTACACTGGAAAAAATTTTCTACAAATTCAGACATATTTTTGTCTGAATTTTCACATCTGGGAATCTAAAAGAAATTTCAAATTGCCAATTTTAATCTGTCATTTTAATCATCAGAGTCATTTTTCTGAAAGTTTAGAAGAGTATGTCTGAAAACTGAATTGTATCTGAAAATTCATATCTGCAAAAAAACTGCAGACGCTTTATCTGAAATTTTAGTCATTTTTTTTACAATGTAAGAAATGTTTGAATAATATACTATGAAAAATTACTAAATATCGTTTAAAAAATTTTCATTACGTAATTTTATAATAAACGGAGAAAAATCAACGTTCTTCCTCCTAGTTTATTTATTTTTTAAAACTCGAATATTTTTTACACATTATTTGCAGAATGCAAAAGGAGATGGAAGAACGGTTAAAGCAGCTCGCTCAGGAATTTAAAGAGGCGACGAATATCCGCATAGCGAACGTAATGCGGAACACGGTCAGGAGAAATATCGCGTTGAATCACGAACTGAACACAATGCTGAAGGTCTGCGAAGATCTGGAAATGAAGAGCGCGGAGTGCAAAGATAATGATCGCATGCTCAGATTACAATGCGAATTATTCGAGATGGCAGCCAAAATCGCGATGAACGACGCAATGGAACAAAGGCATGTGATGGAGGAGTTTGCCAGGGAACACATAGACACGATCCTCAAGTACGGGAAAGTGCAACGAGAAAACACTAGATTCAAAAATTATGAAAAATTGCTAAACGCAAACAAGATGAGTTACGAAGCGTCGGAGCAGCAGATAAATATCCTCAAGCAACAATTGCAAGAAACGAGAAAAGCCAGAAAGGCAGTTCTGGCGGAAGTGCGCATTAAATGCGAGGAATTCGAAAAATTGGAAGAGACTTTGAAGGAAACTAAACGATGCGTCCTGGAAGTGTTACAGGTATATCTCTTATACACGCTTGTATACATGAGATATAAGAGATATAAGATACAAAATAAAAAAATATATAATTAATTTTCTTTCTTTCTTTTTTTCAGTTGCAAGAAGGTGCCTGCACGAGCGACATTTGCGTTTCATGTGGCTCCGATGAGAAACAGAAGATTATTTATTCGCTTCAAAATATCCTGGAAAAGAATGATAATGTCAATGTAATCAAAGACGATGATTCATAGGTGAAGTGCGATACATCGTCATATTTATAATATGCCTTATGTATCATGGAATAATTTTATATTATTTAGTTCATTTTGATTATTCAATACATATATGTATAATATTGTCATATTAATTAAAATTTTAACAAATGTACAGATTAATATATTTAATTTTTGCAAATATTTTATAAAAATGATAATAGAATAATATTTGTAATAGAATATTTTCAATATATTTTACACCATTTTTAAAACTTATTCAGAAAATAATCCTATTTTCAATAGAATGATATAAAATGTATGTTGAATTATATAATTTCAGATGGACTAAATTGAGTCTGAAATTTTAGAATAGATCTTCCATTTTATCTTCATCTTGCAGAAGAGCATAAGAGAAAAAACTCGTGCTTTTTAAATCGACATTCATGGAGGTGTATGCACGCAATACTATCTCATAAAAAATGTAAAATTATCGTACGTCATACATTTGTAAATCGGTCATGTGATAGAATATTGTGCGTATGCGCAGACAATCGTTCAAAAAAATTACAATTTCATGTTGATGATTATTCGAAATATGATCGCTGTTACCGGCGAGATTACGCATCTTGTTGAAAATATATCTCATAAAAGAGATGATTTGCCGTTATTCAATATGGATGAGCCGCATTTACAGAGCGAGGTTACGCTCAATCAGCTGTTGCTAACAGCTGTTAGCTGCATCAGACCTAACGCGGTCTCGGACATAAGGTCATCAAGTGGGAAAGTATATTATATGAATATGCGTTGACTTTGACTCGTTAACATCATACGCAGACGGATACCTGCGAGATTCAACACGATCGTGCCTGACGATTCGGAGAGTCACGAGATTCCGTCATAACAGACCTATACATCTAATAAAATGCGATGTGATTATCATGGAACGTGAAAGTATCACAATGGGTGAGACCGGCGGGATGGCCGCAATTTTTAATAATGATCTGGAGTTTTGGATGACACGACTTCCGGCACCGCTCAAGGATATATCTATAATACATCTGGCGATACCCGGTACGTTCAAATCGTTTCATTCGATCCGTATAGTAATTTGGAATGTATAATCGTATAATAATAATAATAATGGAATTGTATAATTTAGAAAAATTTTAATATTGTCAAGCAATGAGATATACATCTTTCTGAAAAAAATAAAAAGAAGATATTTATATACAACTGAAATGATTTTTTTATTCAATTATCTTTGCTGTAAAATGCTAGATTTTCCAAATACTTTAGAGTTTTATGTTGAACTTTAATTATTTGTCTCGTTATTTAGAATAATGTGATGTCAGTTTTCTAAATATTTTGACACTAAAGCTCCAAATTTTATCTTATTTCATAATTTTATAAGAATCGGATTTTTTTAATTTGTAAATATTTCGTGCACAATAAATAAATACTGTCGTTAGTAAAGGAATAAGTTTGGAAGATACAAAGAAAAACTGTAATAATTGTACAAATTTCATATATAATTATTTAATTAACTTTTAATTTATTTTCTCTAAAAAAGCTAATATGAACGAATAATCGAATGACTATATTTATAGCATCCAGTATACGAACAATTGATTATATTTTCAATAGGTTCTCACGACACCATGACTTATACGATTGAAAAACGCAACGACGTGGGACCGGACGAACCAGCCTTCATTCGTACGCTTGGCCGTTATTGCTCCTTCATTGCCAAGCCCATTATTCTAAATTGGTCTATTACACAACGCGACGATATCAAGCAGCAGCTCAACGGCGGAATCCGATATCTCGATTTGCGTGTCGCTACGAAACCAGGAAGCAAGGACGTATACTTCCTTCACGGTTTGTATGGCTCGGAGATTAGCAAGCCGCTTCTAGATGTTGCCGATTGGCTTACCTCGCACGCGAATGAGATCATCATTCTCGACTTTCAACACTTCTACGGCTTCATGGACGATGATCATCATCGTTTCATAGAGAGGATATATCAGATCTTCCGTGAGAAATTGTGTCCGGTTTCCTCCACATTCGATCACATAACGCTGAGATGGCTCGTCGCGAATCGATATCAAATTTTTGTGATTTACAGGAACGTTTACGCGCACAATTACGCGAACCTATGGCCATCCGATCTCTGGCATACCGTGTGGCCCAACACTGTCCACGTGGACGAACTGATCGATTTCTTGAATATCGAGCTGCAGAACAGATCCTTGGACATCGCATTCGTATCGCAATGCCTGTTGACGCCGGATACTTCTTACGTTTTAAAACATTTGTGCGGTACTTTGCAAAGGGATCTGGTACCCCTCTGTCAGAAGGCGATTCTCTCTTGGATAAATCAGAAACGACCTGGCCGCGGCGGACTGAATATAGTTATAGCGGACTTCGTATCACATAGCAACTTTCTATTTTCCAAAACTGTAATTCAGAGCAATACGAAACTCCTGTCCAATTCTGAAAGTTTTTTAGACTAATCTCATGTCTACCGCTTAACAGTACAAATGCAACACGGCCTTTAAATATTAACACATCTCATTCCACTTTATATATATATATATATATATATATAGATATATATATATATATATATATAATATATATTCATTTGGTGATGAGTAAATATCACCCAAAAAACTGTAGATTATTCAACATATGATAACAGTGGTAAAACTAACGTGAAACAAGTTGAGGCTATTAATATTTAAATTCTTAAGGTGTATATTTCTAACTTACGCCGGCCTATTGTAGTCGCAGTTATACATATTTAAGCACGTTATTTGGAAAACAGACATTTAATTAATCTTATATACAATAAATAATATGTATATTTCCGCCAATTTGCACTCTAGGATAAGCTCCAGTCTGATTCTTATTACATACTTTCTCTTCATATATAATATGTTTGATGGATTCTCTAATAACATAAAAAGATACTAGATTCCAGATACAGAGAAGAAAGTTTCTTAAAATGTTAATATGGATATCTTTTGGATATAAATATTACTTAAATGTTAGCATTAAAGGGAAACGACTTCATTGCTATCTTATCATATTGTTGGTATGTAACATCAAAAGAGATATAGCAGCATTCCTAATGTATGAATAGTAGTAGATGTTAAATTTTTATTATGATTCTTGTTTCAACAGGAGAAATATTATATATTATATATCTCTATCATACTTAAGTATACAAGCTGGCAGTAGAGCAAATAAAGTATACGTCACACAACAAACTTACCATTCGCAGAATATTTGCATTCACAGTTGTTTGTACTTTCTTTAATAAGTTCAATACTTCGTGTGCGAGAATGCCGAGTGAATATGTGAATCAATGAAGATATAAGTTTTGCGTAATTAGTAGATAATTTGGACGAAGTACATCTTTTAACAAATTTTCCTTTTTACGAGTATTTCAGCAATAGTAAATGTTATGGTTCTCTAGAATCTGCGACCAGCTCATTAGTTTTGATCATAACTGGTCATAAAGCTTTCACCTTGAGTTGCTTCATTCTGGGAGCACGTTTTTTCGCCAATCTTCGTTGTTCCTTTTCTTCCCATTTCCTTTGTTTATCGGGATCCTCTTCTTGGAGAATTTTCTCCTTTTCGGCTCTCCGACGCTCTTCTCGTCTTAGCGCCGCGGCTTCGGCCCTTGCGGCATGTGTCGTTTTCAGGAAGGCCTCCTCCACTTTGAGTCTGTTTTTATCCGCCTTATTTTTACTCTATGTACAATAACATTTTATTTCCATTGTAATAATTTTCAAGAATATTTCCCATTATAAAGCAGAAAGAAATAAATACGAACCTCTTTAGATAACTTGAAACGTCGCAGTTTATCGATTAAATAAAAAGCAAGTTGAAGTAGAAGTTTGAGTCTCTCCTGAGTTTCCGCGTTACACGTGCGACCCTTAAGACTTATATTCAGGCCCATCAACAATACCCTTTTTACTTCAGGCATCGTTAATTGAGTAGTATCTCTGGAATGAAGCTACAGTTATTAGTATTGTTAATATTACTTATGATTTAATATCACATGTAAATGATGCGCAAAAAAAGTTGCATTTGCTATATTGCATCTATTTAAATAACTCTCTCATGTAGTGTTAGTTAATATACGTATTTAGTAATTCTTTTTTTTTTAATGCATTTTTACTTACTCTTGTTGTTTGCGTCCACTGAATTGATCACTAATATGAATATAATCTATATAAGATGCAAATTTTGAGAAGGTTTGCAGAACTCTGGTGTCCAAGATAGCTGATGTCGTTTCTGCGATCTCGGACATTACATAGAAACCTGATGGAAGACCAAACTTTTCCCCAGGTCGTTTTTCCGGGCAATAAACACTAATGTCAGCCATATCGCGCACCAAGTGCATTGCTGTTCGTTTTGTAGCAACTGCTAAAACAAAATTGTCTATTTCGTCCTTTGAGAGCTCTATATGTATGTGAGCTTGATCATTTTGCGGACGTACTAACTGAGCTAATACAGCGACTAAATCTTGCCTCTTTATTAATTTCAATTCGATAAGCATTGAATCGCAGCCGACACGTCCTGAACAATATAAACTATACTGTGATTCGCTCTCTTTCATTAAATCATTGTCGTTGGCGTTATCACCTGATTTACTTGAATGACCAACGAGAGAGAAATTATCTAACAAAAGTTGCTTATGATCTATTAGCCATTGCTCGGCTATACGGGCATTCCTCGAACGTCCTACTATATAATTTATAAAGTATACCAGCAGTCCAGTGATCATTAATATTTCTAAATAAAAGCTGTCCCATCTATCTCGCAGATGTAACGGAACTTTTGTAATAGTCAATGTGGATGGTTCATCAGTTTTTGGACCAGCATTGCTTCCTGCAACATCCAGTCCTTCAAACTCTTCCTCATCTTGGAAGTGATCAAATTCACTGTCTCCATCTGCCACTAAGACCTCATCATCCTCAAAATCCTGGTCTTCTTCTTGTATCGATTCTGATACACGGTCAATGGGTAGACTTGGCTTTTCTTCCTCGAAGTCTTCAAACTCTGCAAATTCATTGTCTTCAGGTATTTCTTCCTGAAAATGCGCTGTAACCCATAGATTAGTAGCTACTAATACAATGTGTGCTATCACAATCCACAATTTCATTTTACCTGAAACAGAAAACAGGAGAGTAAAAAGATATAGTATACTTTATATAGTATACTTTATATTTCACTTTATAATTGCAATTTAAACAAGCTTGTTATCAATTAAGGTTTCTTCTACTAATTCTTCCCGCTCTCTATCTTGTTAAAATATTTAATCCATATTATAAATTCTACGCTAGTGTCAATTCTGAAAATAGTTGAAATAAGTAATAAAAATATATTATTGCAAAAATATAGAAAATATGATAATGTAGGAAAATTCTTTAAAATATAAATCTAATAATTACAAAAATAAAGTTATAAAAATCTAGATATATCAATAATTAAGATTATTCAATAATTTTAATTCATAGAATTTCTTGATATATGATTTAATATTAAAGTAGTGCATTTAAAAAAAATTAATTACTATTTTTCCGATAGATAAAAAATTTTTGTATTTTAGCAAAATATATGCGTGTACACCATACACTGTCTTTTTAATTGAGTGAAGAACATGCAAATTTATAACCTATTATGAATCGTAGAAGTGATGATATCTTACCGGTGAACGTAAAAGATTTTATATATAAAAATGTGGATTTCTTGTCATCGATCTCAGTTATGAGACGTAAACGGAAGTAAATTATAACAAATATTACGATATAATGATACTGATTGCTTCTCGACGAAAGGACAGATGATTCGCATCACTTATCGCATGTGACGTGATGAAAGTGCATGCATATAATATATATATATATATATATATACACTAAAAAGAAATTTTTTTTTTGTGAGATCAAATAACAACTCGAATAGTTGATGAGGATCTAAAGAAAAAGTTTTTTC